>KZ111564.1:0-291724 GCA_002120315.1 Hypoxylon sp. CI-4A
CCCTAACCCTAACCCTAACCCTAACCCTAACCCTAACCCTAACCCTAACCCTAACCCTAACCCTAACCCTAACCCTCGTTTTATGTCAGCTACTTGATTTTTGGTGCAATTGAGTATCATTAGTTCCGTAGGCCGTAGTACCATTGACATTACTACCAACGGCGCGATCCCTTCATTGCCACGTATCCCATGAGCCCCAGTTCTTAGACAAGCAACCCTACAACAGCATAGGATTGCGTATATGGATTCACAGAGGGTGTACTAGATATCTAAAAGATGCGTGGCTGTTGGGTGGTGAGTGACTGTCCAAATCCATTCTTTTGGACATTGGCCTATGAGCAAGCGCCTTACCAGTGCCGAGGCCTTGATAGAATAGCAGATGCCAGCCACCAAAGCCATGCAAAGCTGGATTTGCTTGCTGCTTTATATTCATATATCTTGTGGGATGCACTAGATGGCATACCACCTCCCGGATTCCTCCCGGATTCCTCCAACGTGAAATAGATGTATGCAGCAGCTTGTAAAGTCATACAACTGGTAGCAGCCTTGGTCATTAGCCAATCGACCATTTTCTAAGCATACCTATACACATGAGGAAGGCCATGGTATTACCGCTGTTAGACAGTAGCCTGCACATCATTGGATGCTCATCTATACCAGTGGGAACAAGGAGAGTTCAGGGAACCTACGTGTATAGCTAGGTTAGAACCCAACGTCAGGATAGCATAGAGGCTTGATGTGGAACATCTGAAACCGCTACCTATGATCTGGACCAGTGGATATACGCATTATGGCAGCCGCAGTAAGACCCTCGTTCTAGACTGGAAACCTCCCACAAGAGGAGTGGCGGCTGGTACAGTATAGGAGGATTACTCATGTAGCGCATTTCCAGCCGCTCTGCACATACAGGGATGTACTCTGGACGTCCTAATACACCTTAATCGTGCTGTTATTGTATGTAATGATTGATAAGGCATAGACTGTATCTGAGCGTGTACCAGTCTTATTCAAGCGTATCCCAAGACTCTATGTCGAATCGATGGTGGTCTACAGCGCCTATCGTCAGTTGGTTGGTGCCCAATGGCCTCGTCGGCCCTTGATGGCGCAGTCGAGCACAGCACTGCGTTCTCTAGCTATAGTGAAAAGATCTTGTGGCATATCAACCATCTTCTAGTCCCTATATTACACCAACGTAATACAAGCAGGATATATCGGTCCCAGCTACCATTTGATGTTATGCCGACTCTTATGAAGGTCTGAAGGAGTAAATGCACGAAACAAGTAATTAGATAAACCGCTGCTATGTCCCATTGGAGTATAGGACATGTGCGGTCAGCAGACAAGGGGATTAGTGGCTAAACCCACGGGTAGGCTGGCCTGCGGGAGGAATGACGACGTATTCGCCTTCTCTGCTGGTGAGTCATCCTACCGCCGTAGCAGCTGGTACGGGTAGCTCCCGTCTCTTGAAATGGTATCCAGGGAATTACCAGATATTGGGGACTTCAATGATAGTACTTTCGAGCATGTGGGGGTTATATTACGATAGGTATCTCAAAACCTATGTCGGGGGTAGGTGGCCGGTACCAGATATGACCCTTAAGTGACCTATCTCAATCTTGGCGGCTACAAGCACCATGTAGACTCTGGATTGGCCCGAGGCGAACTCTAGACCAATCTGAATACCTTGAAGTAGCTCAGGACATGAAATTATTAAGTACACCCGGGGTTGGAACTTGATTGCTATACGAGTATGGAGTGGTTAATACCAAGTTAATTTTCCATGGCAAATTGCAATCAAACGGTTTTCACGTATACTCACCAAATAGAGGCTGCTCCGGGCAGTATAAGACTATAATCCTTTTTAATGTAATGTCCTTAGGGGCGGTAGGAATATTGATTTTCATTCCATCCGCAGGGGGACCAAGTCTGCTGGGCAATTCATTCGCAGGCCAGCCTGCGGATGGCTTTGGCCAGTAATGACCTAGCCTGCCGGTGGCACTTGTCACCTCATTTCTCAACCATCCAACAAGGCAAATCTCCCAGAAAATAGTCGAATATGGGCGTAGGGTGATCAGAATTCATATCCGTGCCAAAATGTAGGTCTATCTTTATTAGAAACGCGATGGCATCATATCCGCCCCTTTGAGTATGGTCGATCAAGGGGCAGCGACAAAGTTATATAGAGCGCAATCACTGATACTCTGATACCTCTATGGCACCTCCATGGATTGATATGCATCCCTAGATGTTGTAGAGATGGTTAATGTGTCGTAAAAGCATAGCATGCGTGGTCTAGACCCTTATTTTGCTGCATCAGCAGGGCAGCTCACCTCACCTCAAACCCACCGGCAGGCCAGCCTACTAATGATATTTGGTGCGGACACAGCCTCTCTGCTAATCGCTCTATTAACTCGACTATATCCTTATAAGCTCGGAACTGGCAGGCCTAAGTCCACCCAGGGAAGAGGCTGAAGGCTACAGCCCCTACCAGTATCGATACAGCCTCTTGTTACGGCTTATCCATAGTGTACGATCATGATCGGCAAGGTAGTGGTACCTGGCAAGTATCTCAGGCAGGTATTTGTATCTCAGTCACTGTGTCTCAGGCACTGGAGACCTACGTAGGTACATACCAGGGTGTGCTAAGCATCATTACATCCAAGCTCTCGAGTTCTCATGCGTACGGTGGCTTGTCGTCGCTTGTGAGCACGTAGATCCTCGCCTGCGGTCAGGCCTGACGACTATGCCTTTGAATATGTACTCGTATGAGCATATAAGATCGACTCCGGTCCGGGGCGCGACTTTATACGTCTTAATGGACACCTTCACGACGGCGTTCTGGACATTCGATCTTGGTTTTGCTGTCCCCCTGTGGTCTGATCTTGGTCTGATCTCTCTAGCCACAGAACAAAATCGATGGCTCAACGGGGAGGTCTGTTTGGCCCTCTGCATTGCCCGTGGCGTTAGAGCCAATGTCGATACGTTACAGTCGTGCTGTTTCTAGGTGATAGCTAGACCTGCATTGAAATCATCATAGTACATTGCTAGTCGAGGCAGAGATCATTGTGATTGCGTGCACTGTAAATGATGCTATGGCCCTGGCATTACATGGGCTCGCTATTCCTGGCTGGTGGCTGGGAGGAATGCCGAACTACGCTTCGATGCATGGCCTAACTGATCATTTGGTGCCTGTATATGCGGTGCTGGCAAGTATGCGGTGCTGGCATGAAGCGCCTGCTGGTACATGCTACGCAAGGGGTCCATCTGAAATAATTGACCAGGGCAGCTTCCTGTTGATAACAGCACATTGGAGACCTAGCGTCTTCGCAAGAGGGGACATATATGCCGATACGCCCGAATCGACAGTCGCGTACTGTTCGATCCGAGTCGAACGTGCCGGGTATGGCGTCAAGCTATGGGTACGGGCTCTGATCAGCATCTACAACATGACATATTGAGATGAAACAAGAATCAGTAGATGTTCCTTCGGCTGGGATTGTTGTAAGGATTTAGGACTCCATCAGGTCTTCCGGACGAGGGAGAGGTGGCCTGCTGGTACAGGACCGGACTTTGACACATGTTGCAAAAGACCTCTAATGCCTCTGTAGACTCCCCTATAAGCCGATAGGAAGGCGTGCGAAGGCTTCGCTGTTGTCCACCTCCGTAGAGAAACGGATTGCTTGTATCTTCTACAGTATAGAAGCTCCATACTCAAGATCGACCATATCAAGAATATGAACATCTACCTACTATATCTTTCACGTTGGGTCCCAAGGACTTATACCCCGAATAGCCACTTGGAATAGTAGGCTAGCAATGTAATAGAGGGATTCGTGGCAACTCAGTTTTCCGAGATATGGCCACGATAATAGCATCAGCAGGCCACATGCTACTGGTAGTAATCCCATTGGTAGGCTAGCCTGCCGGTGGGACTAAATACTAGATTTATTTCCGAGTGGTGCATCTTACACTAAGCCTGATACCTTTAGTATATTCATGGTGCATTACAGAGCACCTATGGAGAGTATGGAACGAAGTCTTCAAGTGATGGCTTCGTAATATAACATACCGCCTCTACCATCTTGGGGCCTACTATGCCAGGACCTGCTATGTAGGGAAATCAAAAGTCCCGAGGGCCACAAGGAAAGGCAAGCGCATTAGCATAGAGAAGTCTTGGTCCTCTTTGTGCATCAAGCAAGCGAAAGACGAAGATAGTCCCTAGCTGAGCAGGCATCAGTAGTACCATGGTATCACATGCGGGTTACCTATTGTTCAATCTTGGCCTTGGTTAGATGCAGCCGCGCTTCCAGTCTCGAACCGAACCTGCTACGGCGGTATTAGAATGGCCTTTACACGGAAAGCAAGCACACATGACGAGATCCTATGGTATCACCTTAGTATAGAGATCGAGGGAGCTACTGGAACCCTGGTAGCATATACCACTAAGCGCCATGAGGTATTATCCATCCTTGCTACTCCCCAGCTTCTAGTAGAGGTTACAGCGTCTGCTCATTCCATAAAAGCCAATATACCGTCAATTCTGGCTCAAATGGGGTAAAATTCATATAATAGGTATGAGTAAATGTAGCATCAGCAGGCGAGGGCGTAAGCGTACATACCCACCAGCAGGCCAGCCTGCGACCACTACAACCTGCCCTACATCCTACTCTGCTGATGCGATTAATGTGATACACTATCAAGTACGTAGAGGCATCAAGGCCGAATAGCGACCAGCATGGCATCTATTCCGTTCACCTCATCAAGCATGAATACCATACGGTCATCATTTTTAATGGTTTGGGCGTCATAAGTACCTAACTACCTATGCAGTTGGTATGGTCTTCAGCAGATCCCAATGCTACTAGACTCGACCCTAGGATGCAACACGAATAGCGATGCGTTCCCATGATGCACTGCCTTATGTACGACGTGATTAAGCCAGAACCTAGATGGAAGTGGTGCGATATGACCTACAGTGAAGCCCGTCATCTTATTCCATCCCCCTAGGTGTCTCGCCTATCTCACCTGTCTTGAAACAGCTATAATATGGTACAATTCACTCCAGATGCTGAAGGCCTACGTAAGCTACGTGGAAATAATCAGCTCTATCTACACGGTACGCTGCTTGACAGTCGGACCCCTTCGACACGAATCTACGGGACGGGACAGCTGTATCACTAGATATAGACTCACCGGATATGGACTCCCGAGATATGGCAATGCATCGACGATTCAACCTCAACATCATGACGGAGTTCGGGTCACTTTCAAGGAGAAATTGTACCATGAGAGGTGGCATCGGTAACCTACTATATGACAGGATAGGAGACTGCATCAACCTAGCACTTTACGAGAAGCAGCCGCTCACGAGCAGCCATTCACGAGTCACAAGTCACACAGCATAGCATGATCGACATCAAAAACGGGAAAATGGTTAGTTGTTCTTATCTACTGAACTTTCTACCTAATCCCTTGGGTGACGTGCTTCCTTGCCGCCCCTATCGGCCGTCCGACGGGACAACAAAGGTCGCACAGTCACCCACATAGCCGTGCCGCCGTTTTCGGGCGACACAACTTCGGACCCTCTCCGGAGTCCTTGGCCTCTGGGACCGATAAGCAAAAGCAACGGGGAAGGAAGGAACAGCTGCTTAGTTTTGGGAGTCGGGGTTCTTCCATCCCTGCCAGTACTCGACCATCTCCTCGTCGAGCTCTTCGGCGGTTTTGGCCTTGGGACGGGGAGGGTCTTGGTTATGGGCAGGGCTGGCCTCTGCGGCTCCCTGGATTCCTCCTTGGTCTCCACGACCTGCTCGGCCGTTTCCTCGACCTCCTTGGCCTTGACGGCCTTTCCCTCGGCCATTCTTGTTGCGGCTCTTCTGAACCCCGGAAGGTCGAGAGCCTGGGGCTGGGGCTGGGGCTGGGGCGGGAGTGGGGGTGGGCGCCTGGAGCTTGCGATTGGCGTTGGCTCGGGCTCGGGCGCTTTGGCGTCTCTCGATGATCGTCAAGTCTACCGGCATAAACACCCCATTGTTGCGGCGCTTGATGCTGTCGGCGGCGTTGTTGGCGACGCGGTGGAAGTTGTCTTCTGTCTCCACGTGGGCGAGAGTGACCTTTCCTCCGTGGGCCTCGAAATTCTTGTTGTCCGGCTCGCCACGGACAGTGAGGTTGGTGGAGAAGCCACCCTTTATGTTTCGATTGACTTGTCCTAAGTTGACAGAGTCGAGAGGGGTACGTCGAGCATTGGCGGTCTGCTCCGCCTGCCCGGCGCCCGACGCCACGCGCTCGCTTTGGCGCTTGTGGCCCTTGTTCGCATTGATGATCTCGTCTAGACTGAAACCGAGACGCGACATTTTGAATGAATTTTTTAATTAAAAAATTGAAAGAGAAAAGAATTGGAAAAAGGCGGCGAATTGCTTAAAAAGTTGTTTGGGTTAAAAGTTGGCTGCGTTGATGAAGAGGAAGGAATTTGTGATTACAAGTGGGTGGCTGTTACCTACCTATTTACCTAGTTTACATGGATGAGACCGGGTAACAGCGTGATCTGGGTACTTACTGCTCTACCTATTGCTCTTAATTAAGCTGTGACTACCTAGCCTCAGGCACCCTCCAGGCCTCTACTGGGTAAACCGTAAACGACAGCGACGATGAAACAAGCCGAAGTCCTGTCGAAAAGGATTGAAAGGGGGTTAACCACATGTCCACCATGGATATCAATGGAACGACCCCAAAGGCACTTCCCAAGACAGGTCTCAAGCCGATAATAATTGATGCTTGTACTTCCTGTTTCCAACCGTTGGGAGATGCCCCTCCAGATAGCTGACATGTTCATCAGGCGACGTAATGGCAGTGGACAGTGGCATATGTTCTATATCTGATAGTCCAAGTAGTCGTAGAAGCATACTGCTACAGTACGCAGACTCTCCGCATCAAGCTATGAATCCTTGTCAAGATAGGTACGGGTGAGGGACCTGAGTAGTATGCGGAACCAGGATGGCTACCCACGGGGTCTCTTGTATATCAAGGGGTGCGCAGCACTTCGAAAGTAGACTAGTTCAAGCCTGAATGTGCATTTCTACTACTTACCTAGCTACTTGCCTCTGAGTTGAAGTGGCGGAGGCGCTGTGTCCTAACATTCACTGCACGAGCAACATGATCAAGACTTGACAGTCCTATTGCTTAGATATGACATTGTCCTCTGCTAGAAGCGGACATTCTGACTTGCGCATGTTGATAGGAGCAAAGGCCATGTACCTAGGTGCTATCAATATCATGCATCGTTCGTATGATTGGCTACAGGCAGCAGCAAGAGTGTAGTCCTTAGGAACAGCTATAGCAACTTTACGTCTACCATGATGATAGGACGATACGTATCAGATGAACTAGGAGATCCTGGGCGTGAATATCAGGTGCGCCGCTCTTCTGGGGCATTGAGCAGTGGCAGAGTGATAGTGATAGAGTCTCAGTGTAGTGGTAGAGTAGCGATAAACCAGCCATAGAGTAGCGATAGACATTGCTCTACTCGTCCATCCAGCCATTGTACGGGCTCCTTCATTGTCTTGCTAGATTTTCGTGGTCTCGCTGACCATTTGAGACTTATTGAATAGTGCTCCAAAGGTTTTGATCAATGCCAATCAACGTCGTAAACATGATTAGCAGGCCAGCCAGAACCGCCGGAAACCTATCCGCAGGCCCACCTGCTGATGGTATATGCGGGTCTTCTGCTCCTCTGCTGATGGGTATAGATCCATCTATACCATCTTCTACAAGAGGCCAAATCCAATGATTCTGATATGTTCTGGCTCTAAATGAAACCTCGTAGCCCTGGGATATTCATGATCGCGAGAACATAGCGAATCGATGATGTTTGGTACCGAGGCCCAAGTACCCGCGCCGGCGCCCCCCGCCCACCCGCTAGAGCAATACGATCTACGATCTACGATGCCGACGCACTAAGCTACCCCAACTTCCTAATCCGGATTGCAGCCTTCGTATCATTGGTCAATCCTTCAGACTAGTATCTTATGCTCTGATAGGATCCCTCCCCCCTCCGGTATTCTTAGGTGTCAGATAGACTGCCAGTCGAGTTTGACTGTCTGCGGCATCATCCCATCTTGCTTAATAGAGCCTATTCCCGATAGCCCTAGTATCGACGACAGAAGTACATCAAATACAAGATATGGTTCGGTATCTCATGTCGCATAGTGGCCTACTAACGGCATGGGGAGAGTCATATGCTTCGCCTGCTGGCACCACTGAGAAGTGACACCAGACGATCACCACAAAGTAAAATCGCTATAAAACTCCCTCTCAGTGTAGATCCAGCACTTCTGGACTTGTCTTGATAGGTATTGGTCTGATAGTTTCAGTATTGGTCGCATTCTTTATGACTGCGACAGATGGATGACTGATACCAATCTCCTTATTATGGTATTTCACCTTACCCATGCTAGAAAGCTCTTTATATCTACCTAAGGAATGATGAACCATGCCTCCTCTACAATATGAGGGAGAGCTGATGATTTCTACACATACCTCGCTAAGATATGGCGTATAGAGTGCCATCGGCAGGCTGGGGGATTAGTGGTTAAAGCCACCGGCAGGCGGGCTGCAAGGGCAAAGTAGGGATCCCCTGCTGATAGGCTTCTATGCAGCTTTGACGGCTATATCTATAGGGTCGAGGCCTAAAACTAACTCCCAGCGTTCTACATTCAGTTGTCCGTCTACGGAGTCTACAATGTGTCATATCGTCGTGGCAAAGGACGTCCATATGACTCGTGACCAAAGCGTATAGATCACCTAGTGAGCATCAACTGGCAAGAAGACAGCTGCTTCAAACCTACGGATACATACATCATCCCATGTTCCCATCAAGACTCCCAAGTTGCATGGAGCTAACTAGGTGTATATCCAGTTGGAGTGGAGTGGTCACCCCTCGAGGAGTTAAGCTCGAAGGCACATAGCAGGCTGGGGGCCAATACCCCGAAAACACGGCACAATAGAGACCATTACATAGTGTATGCTAGGAGCGCTCGCATCTGGGGATCCATCTATGGCTCTGCCCAAGAGCTCCTATCATCTACGCCCAGGATATTATCAGCGCAGCCTTTTACTCCGTATTGTCGATAGCCCGGCGTGGAATCGCACCAGTTCTTTTGGTGCTGTATCTATAGTATATCCGCCCTCGTGTCTATCCTCCTTCCGCCTCCCTTGCAGCTGTCGGATCGCGAATCCCAGGGCGGCGAGGCTTGAGTGCGAGTCGTGGGATACCAATGATGGCATGGGAGCGCGGCATGTACGCCGAGGGGGGTAAGGGGTTGCGGTCTGGTAACGCTTCGAATCTAGGCTACGGGTGGTGACTTTGAAGAGATTCCTGCAATTCGATCCCATGTCTTGTCGCCTTCAAGGCCCAAGAAACCTCTCGCCGGCTTTGACGACTAAGAAATGTTATGCTTAATCACCCGATCCAGGTTGGCAATCCTAAGATGTAACCATGACCCGTTTTACAGTAGGGGAGCAGCATAGGCAGCCGTACGAACACCGAGACCGTCATTAAGGGCAGCTATATGGGTATTAGAGCACGTGGATTCGAATTAGAGAAGGACTCCTCTTCCAATTCTACGTAGGCTTCATCCGGGGCTTAATTCATCGCTATCATATGAGTTTGACGCAAGCACTGGCTTCTAAGCGACCACAAGTAGATCTAGACTGTTGGGTGAGTATTGTTACTTCAATATTCGAAGATATATCATCGGCGGGCTGCACACCTTTGGCCCATACTCACCGGCTCGCTCGCGAGCTGGCGGTGTAGCCGGAAATACGTCTAGTCCGCTGATGGTGATAAATGGGCTTTTGTAGCGCACCAACCCTGACACAACCCTCAAAATTTGGGGGACTTCTATCCAGAGGCAAGGAGTAACCTATCCAAAACATGAAATAGCTCTTGTCTCTATGTCCGGGTAGTTTTTCTGGTGGCCATCTCATCCCCCCCGTCAGTGCAATTGAGATGATGTGACCCGACCGTACAAGAGGCAAACAAGCGACCCTTCGCTCAGGAATAGTCATTTAACAGCATATACTCATATCCGCTTCGTATAATTGGCTAATACTTGCGTAGGATGGTTTACCTATGCCCTCGTAAGGCATATTTCCTCTCTTCTCAACCCCCTTCACTAGGTATACTACTATCTTTCGCAGACCAACAAGCATCGATACCCAGGTTGTAAAGAAACGCCATGATCATGCTAGAGTTCGAATGAGAGGAAATAGTGGCTAGAAGTATGATAGGATACAATCTACCGACGCATTTGACCGTCATTAGCGGAGAGGTCAGGTCCTCGACAAAACTTTTTCGCTCGCTGGCCCGCGGATGGGTTTTGTAGATAATCTGCCTTGCCCGCTGATCACTTATATTTTACTTGTAACTCCTTAGGTACTAGCCCGGGCGTATCGTGGTAGGTATCAAAATGTAGATCTGGCTCCCGCCTTCAAGTAGGGAGAGGCGTGGCTCATATAGGCTACGAGGGCGTGGCCTAAATTGGATGCCTATGTCACCTTGGCTGCGGTTACCAGCTAGGCTGAAACCAAGCCCATATTACATCTATAGG
Organism: Hypoxylon sp. CI-4A; assembly: GCA_002120315.1. Classification (NCBI taxonomy): domain Eukaryota; kingdom Fungi; phylum Ascomycota; class Sordariomycetes; order Xylariales; family Hypoxylaceae; genus Hypoxylon; species Hypoxylon sp. CI-4A. The sequence continues at coordinate 10,602 of KZ111564.1, forward strand.
TACCCAGATCAGGTAATACCGGATTACCAAGGTGACCTTGAGTAGCACTTCCAGTTTTTCAGGCTTATGAGGTGCTTGGTATGTTAGATTTATGTCTCCAAAGATGAAATGATGGTCCGTCATAGGCAACTAGCCACGACCAGCTCGCCATGGCCAACTCGGGCAGCTCGGGCATTACGTTTTGAGATATGGCGAAACCATGCTAGAGCTCACTCATAGAGGCGAATCACGGTGGTCTAATGTGATAGCTAGACTTTTGTAGTGCTAGAAGTCCTAACCTACCTAAGTATCTAGGTAGGCGAGGTTGGGAGGGATTATCTCAACGGCCATTTACGCGATAATCTTTAAACGCCTGGCTCTCATACTGCCATTCCTAAAAGAGAATTGAGGACGCTTTCTGTATATAGGGTCGGATTTATCTGGATCCTCATTGATCTCGTTATATATTGCCATATGTAGTGATTCGCGGGGGGGTGTCTGCCCCACTTTTCCCGGTCGCTCGCTCGCCCGTGGATGGTCTTGGTGGTAAATCGCCCCCTGAGCTAATGGTATAATGGGCAGCAATCTACAGCCACCCTCTTCCGAAACCCCGTCCATTTTCGACCGTAGCATATCAAAAAGAGTATAAATGATAGGTGGCGTGCTTTTCAGATAATATTTTCATCTATAGTGGTCAGTAGAAGGCCACATATCCCAATCAACCCAGTCGCTGGCCCGCGGATGGGTTTGGCGGTAGATTGACCCCTGAGCTAATGGCCTCAACCAACGGCATAATTGGTGGAAACTTGCAGCCACGACTCCAAATAGCGCATCGAAAGTAGTATAAGTGATATATAGAGTGTCTCCCGGGCAGATTGAGGCAGTCGATGCATATCCAAGTGTAGAATAACCACAGGTTAACCCACAGATGTAGGTCTGGTGGTAGGTCTGCTCTGACTATCTGCCGTATAGAATGAGACGGTATACCATCCGGATTATGGTGAAGGCTCTGTTTCTCTTCTTGATAGATTCAGAAGCGATGTCATCCACGTGCCTGGGCTGAGACTGATGCCTACCGAGACCACGTCAAGAACGGTGCTGCACGATCCTGAGATCGGTCAGATTATTGAGAAAACCAGTTAATAAAGCAGGAGACAGGACTACACCTATCCTAGGTTTTTAAACCAATGCAGGTTTGTGAAATATCAACACGGTCGCCAAAATAACGGTGGTGTTGCGGCTGGGGGTCACCGGCAAACCCCTGGTGTGTATGTAATATGGGCATACTTCATTAGGTACCTCTTTCTGTAGCTACAAGACATTCAGAAGACCTTCATTCGAGTTTCGAGGACCTGAATCAATTGATAGAAGATATACTACGAAGATAGGTATTTACAATCACCGCGGCACCTATGGCTACCACAGCTGGATGGGATATGCCATCTTGTGAATAGCGTTGTGTCAAACTGGTCTATCCATATCCCGCGCTACATATGATCATATTGGCATAGGAAAGGGTGATAAGGCGAGACGCTGACTCGCTATCATCGATATTGGTACAAGAAGCTTTAGTAGGCCAGCGCGAATTAGAAGATGTGCCTCGCCTGCTGGCACGTCCAAATGGCACGTCCAAATGGCACTTCAAGAGGTTGGATCCATGATGCTCGTCAGGAATCATGGCCAACGGGTTCTTATGAGCGTTATTTTACCTTGCTGAAATACTTTGACGAACTAGAGCTTCTATCCTCCGTAATTGTGAATCCAAGCTAAGCCCCCATACCAAAGAGCAAGGGGCCAGCTAATGGACTTGGCACCTGTGTACTTGTCTTCTCCGTTCACAGCATAGTTCCGCTGACAGTATAGTTCTACTGACATGTCATCTGGGGTCTACGTGGTCTACGGTGAGTTTACTCTGTGCAATATCACCCGTCTTCCACCATAGCGACACATGCGTCAACATCAGGACTAGATGATGAGCGAGACCTAATAATTACTTGGCTCACCACCCTCTCATTATCAAGATATGGATTCGGGAACCTACCCGTCATGCCGCAAATACGTAAGCTGCTACTAGGCGAGTTACTGCTACCGTACGTATCTACCTAGGCAAGGATTGGGATTGCGTAAAGCTCACGGGAAGGACCACGGATCACTAAGCGCTCGGGTCACAAGAATCACGTACCACTGATTCAATTGCGTCACAAACATAGGATATCATTAGCTGGTAGGTATCTACTCTTCTACTTCTACTTCTACTCTACTACCACCGGAGGTGCCGGCACTGGGGGATACACCCCCAACCCTACATAGGAATGCCGCCCTCTCGCCTTCGGATCTCCGTATCTGAAGGCATCCGTCATGTTCCGGACAGACGCCTTCGGCGGAGACCTCGGCAGACCAAATGCTTTTCTTGGCCAACCTCTGGAAGCAGAACCAGTCGTCAGGTTCGGCTCCAAACATGAACTCGGCCATCGCTGCTCGACAGTGCGACGACAACAGAAAAGGGTACATCTTTCCAGCTGCCTCTTCACGAGTTAGCGAACAGCCCGGCTCCATGATGGGCCGGTACTGTCGGAGATACATGGACAGGTTTTCGATTTGCTGGGTCCACGTAAACCAGTCTATATCCTCTTCGCTCGCATCCTCCTCGTCTTCCGAGGACGTGCGCAGACGTTTATGTGGCCCCTGCATCCACATGGATGCAACGACCTTGTTGGTCCTCAGAGCCTCCAGCTCCGTGTTGGCAGCCTTCAGCCTTCGTTGATGGTCCTCTATCGAGGTGTCCTTGTTGGCCACCTCTTCCTGGAGATGCCGAAGGTTCTCCTCTCGGCGCCTTTCTTCGTCTTCGGTCGGGGTCTTTTCGACCAACTCTCTGACCCGTTGGTTGAGATGATCGACCGTCTTCTCGAGCTCCTCTTTCCTGGAAGCAAACTCGGAAGTCTTATCCGTGACCTCCGATCTGAGCTTCTGGTTCTCTTCCTCGAGATCCCGGTTTCGATCTCGAAGAGTATCGAGCGAGCCCAACGACGTATGGACCCCATCGAGCGACTTCTCTAGCTTCTCCAGCTTGTCTTGCCACTCGGGGGCCGAGCTCAGATCCTGCTCTGCGCGGATGAACTCTTTGCCCAGCGAATCGTTTGTCGTCCTTAGCTGGTCGATGGTCTGGTCCTTCCATTTCCCAGCCTCGGACAAGGCATTGATCTCATTCTCCAGCTCCCTCACTTTGCGGAGGTTGCCATCCATGGATCTTACCTCATTGGTCAACCCTTCCAGTTGTTCTCGGAGATGGTCGCAGGCCGTTGTTGTGCCTTGAGCCTCTCATTCCCATCGGTTATTGTAGCTCTCCCGAAGGTCTTGGAGCTCTTCGCTCTTCGCGTTCAGCTCTAGCTGGGCGGACTCGAGCATGTCTCGGAGCTCCTGGGTCGCCTTGTCAAAATCTTACTTGATCTTGTCGGATGCCTCCAAAAACACCTTCTCCATCCCGTCTAGCCCTTATTTGAGCTCGTTGCGCGCGTCCTCCAACTTCTTCTCCTTGGCCTGCAGTTCGCGCTCGAAATCTGCCCTGCAGGCCGACACGTCACCCACCAAGCTGGTGAGGTTGGTCTGCCCGATGGTGAGGTTCGCGACCTGGGCACTCAGTTCGACCATGTCGTTCTCTAGATGGGTATGGACATGATCGACCTGCTCGCCGCAGGATGCCGACTCCACGTATATCGACTCCCTGAGATTGTCGATTCAATCCTCTATCAGCTGTTCCAAGGCGTCCTCGGCAACCGACAATGCATCCTTCACCTCCGTCAGCTTGACAGAGAATCTCGTCTGCCGATTCAAGACCCTCGAGGACTCCTCTTTCGCGAACTGTTGAACTTTCCTCAACAGCCCGGCGGAAGAGTCGACCTCGGACTTGATGTCCCCAAGAAACACATTTGCTTCGCGCAGGCCATCCGAGATCCCAGAGATGGAATCGAACTTAGTGGCTGTCGATTCTTAGAGCTTGTCGATCTTCTCGATCTGCTCCTTGTCCTGCAGCTGTGTAATTGTATTTTCAACAGACTGCTGGAGATTCTCTCCACGCTCCTTGAGAGCCTCGTCCTGCATCCTGGTTAGTATAGACTCTGCGGACTCTTGGAGCTTCTCCAGCTTGATTGTCATAGAGCTCGTAGACTCTTTGACATTCTCCGAGTTCTGGTGAGAGCTCTCTGTGATCTTCTCGATCACATTGCTTAGGGATGATTGGGCGCTGTTCGTTAGGGTCTCAATCATATTTGCGATCTTGTCGTGGGCTTCTCGGTCGACCTTGTCCTTCTCCTCCTTGAGACTTGCGTTTGCTTCAGCCCAGGATTCCTGCTCCTTCTTGAGGAGATCTCGGACGGAACTAGTGGACTTGATCAGCTCCTTGAAGTACTTGAGGAGCTGTCTGGCGTATGTTCCGTCCTCTCCGTCTATGACCTCGATGAAGTCTTGCATACCGGCGAAGACCTTTGCGGCCTCCGACTCTAGCTTTTCGAGGTGGGTAGTGGGTTGTCCCATCTCTGTATCCATGGTGTTGGTGGTGTTTGATGCCATCGTAAATAGTTTCTAAGTGTTTGTTCGTATTTGGACTGTCTAGGTAGTATAATGACAAGCTGTTGTTCGCGTCTGCTATGGTGAATTGGTGATTGTGATTGTGATAGTGATGATGTTGGTTATGGTGTTGGTGAATTGGCGATGATGAACTGGTTGAATTAGTGTGGATGAGATTCGCACAACTATTTTGTGCGGGCTAAAATCGAAAATTATGACGCAGTAGATTGCCATCGGCATCGTTCTTGCCTACTCTTCCAGTCCTAGGAAGGTTATTCCAGGAAGGTTATCTCAGGAATGTCATCTCAGGAAGGTTCGTCGACATGAATGTATGGTAGGGCGAATCTTAAAGTTGGGCGCACCTGCCCCTATTCCCATACGCATGGGAAGTCAACTACCGATTTAAATACACCAGCTATTTCTACAAATCATCTATTGTGTACCTAGGTAGGCACCTATACTTACGGTGGTATTCTTGTTTAATGCACTGTACTTCCCTATATTCCCCTATACGTATAGGGGAATATTTCACAGTTTTAGCGAGTTCTAAGGTTGAACGGCCCTTCAAAGATTCGCGATTTGGATACATGCAAGAAGCCTACAGATCCAAATCTATCTATGAAGTACATTCAAATGCAATTTAGAAATGAAACTGATAGACTAGTTCATTCGATGCAGCGATGGTCACTGACGATAGAGCGGATTCCTGACTTCGGATTAAATTGAGAATTGAGCTGTGAGAGTTTGGCACCTACGTGCTAGGTAGGTCCAAATGGCCTGATGGACCCTATTACGCAGGTATTGGAGTCCTCGGGGTCGCTCAAAACAAAGCAATGAGGATATAGACAATGTATCTTGAACCTCGTTGTAGATGACAAGCACCGGGGCGCGAGTCGGGTCACGGGTTCCGAAGGTTGGACAATTACCGAATCTAGCTAGCCAATCATAAAATATAATTGTGTGGGGGAATTCCTAATTTGGCATGTGGATCAATTTGCGAAACCTGGGAAACGTTACTCGTTACTGCCAGAGACCACTACTTGCACATTTCGCATTGAGATCATAACAACCACAACTTGTCGCATTTTACTACAAATCGATAGCGTAAACAACATTAATACTACGACTATCGTCATTATTATCATCATCATCATTGTTGTTGTTGTTGTTACTATAGTTATAGTTATTTGTTACTATAATTATAGCCATCATCATCATCACCATTACCACCATTACTACCATCACCATCACCATCACCATCAACATCACCATGTCTTCACGTATGACACGTGCCGCGACAGCACGCGCCGCCGCGGCAGGGGAAGGAAATAAGCGAAAGGCTGCATCCGCAGAGGAGCAGCAGGCTCAGGGTCAGCAAGCCCGCGTCAAGAAGCCCAAGGTCGCCCAGCCGAGTAACGAGGACGAAGACGAAGAGGAAGAGGTCGGGGAGCACCAACAAGAAGGCCACCGAGACCAAGAAGACCACCAAGGGGAAGGGAATCACGAGAACCAGATCAGAATGGAACTCGACTTTTATAGCGACGACGACCCCATCGACACTGACAGCGAACCGGAGGATACAAAACGCAGACCCAACGATCCCAAAGGAAAGCTAAGCGACGCTCAGAAGCGCGCAATCATGGATGAAAGGTTTGACGCACTCGGCGATGAGCTCAAGACAGTGGCCAAGAACCAGCCACTCCGTATCGCCGCAGCAAAGAAGAGGTCCGACAAGCACGTCAAAAGACGCCAGACAGGAGAAAAGACTGTTGAAGACATCCTGCGCGGCATGCCAACGACCGAGTCCCATATAGACGGCCAAGTCTGGACCCAGGAACGAGAGGATGAGCTGCAGCACGAGCTCAGCCAGGATCAGTACCTCGCATATATACGTACAAGCGAGATGCCCGACTCCAACAACAGACTTCCTGCGACTTGGAAGCAAATGTACCAGCTGACGAAGAAGTTCCCGGTCGACGTCATATCGCCTCTTCAGCATCTGGAGTACGCAGCAAAGTCCAATGCCGAAGTAACTCTCGCGGATGGTACCGTAAAGCCAAACCCCGTCTGGAATCAGGGGTTCTGCCAGAAGTTTCTGCATCTCGTCATCGGGGGACCCTACAACGGGAACCTGAATCTTGTGGCGATGCATCTGCGGTATGCGAAGGCATGCAGCATCAACGATTGTCGCTCCGTGCCCCTGATACTGCCCGGGGTCAACCACGGAGACGACTTTTTGCGAAATATGAATCGGGTCCTGAACCTGGAGCGCGACCCGAGGAAGTCGATACCTCTCCTCCACAAGGAGGTACGCGACGCGATGAGAGCGGAAGGTTGCGACATATCGTGGCATTCCAAGATGATGATAGCACTCGAAAAGTCGTTCTATCGTCGGGAGACACCTCCGCTCCAGGAAAACGGCGTGTTCACTCCATATAAGATCACGACCGAAGACCTGTAGGCTGTCAAGCATGCGTTAACCGCATGCAGATCGAACGGCTATCCTATGTTCAACACCGCCCGGGACGCCTCCGCCATCCTGCAGAACGGACGCAGCATCCACCCGGCACTTGACTACAACGGCGTTCGAAGACTGCACGTAGTCATCTACGAGCAGCAGATGCGGCAGCTCAAGATACGAGAAGTAAGGAAGCAACTCGAAGGCGCTGCTACCAGCATCTCGAGACACTCGTCCATTCCCGCAGCCAACACCCACGGGATGGACGGCAGCAATGTAGTATTGGGCGATGTAGCATCGGCCAATGAGGACGAGTACGAGGACGAATATGACGACAACTCCCAGCAAGTAGATGATCCCGCCTTCGTTGCCTCGCAGAGAGACGACGAGGATGAGGAAGAGGACGGGTGGATACCAGAGGAGCCTACCTTGGTCGTCTCGCAGAGAGATGAAGACAAGGATATGCCCGATGGACCACAGGATGATCTCCGCGCCTCACAAAGCCACGGCGTGGAGGATTCGGAGTCTCCAACTCGTAATGACTGGGACAATACAACATCTACCGCCAATGAGCAGTCATTTGGACCAGATACCAACGAGGGGGAGGAAGAAGAATAATTGCCAGATCACCGCTACCCGAGACTAGATGTTCTCCCCCTTTGTCCGCCACCGGACGGCGACGCAGCTACTACAGCCCCTAGTTCGACGGATATAATCGAGTGGGGTTATGGTGGAATACGTCCGCCTCCCCAATATCAAATTAGTGAGAACCTCGCCTCACTTGGTAAGTTCGGTGGAATATTCAATGGGGTGAAGATTCCAGATGGAAGTTCTATCAAGGCTGCTGGAGGCTTATTGGAAGCCGACATTTACTTTGCTCCGCACGATTAAGACCCAGGGTAAGCCTTTTTTTTTTCTTCAATTTTTTTTTTTTGGTTTTCTGTGGCAGGAATAGGACCTTAGTATCATATCGAATAGGGTCTAGTACTGTGTTGTCATTGTTCTGCTCAAACCGTTGAGCAGGGCGATAGCAAGCACAGAGTGTTGCTCCCGAAAAGGGGTTGGCAACTTTTGCGTGTATTTTACAAACATTACGAGTATAGAGCTCGTGTTTTTCATCATATGCATAATCGCAGTGACATGATTGATACATGATTGTTCAAGGTGAATATTTTCTATAGAAGTTCCTCTCGTACCGTTTAAGGAGTGACCATCTGAGTGATTGTTTAGGACACAGCGGTTTTTTTCGCTGCTTTGTTGGACTATAGATAGGTACCTAGGCGTAGAGCTAGGTTATAGTAGGTTACCTATGATACGGAGTTACCTACCTAATGTTCATGAAACTCAATTCGCCAACTGCCGCCGACGAGGAAGGCGCAAGCATGATAGGAAGGGACACACCAAGCGTGCATAAACCTAATCCTCAACAAACCCCTGTTGCTGTCCATCTGAGCTGCAACTGCCATGTGCCATGTCTAGGCAGGTACTTGAGCATTGAGACCCATTTGTTTCAGCGTGACAGCTAACCTAGAATGTAGTGGGTGATGAGCTACCTTACCTTTTACTCTTCCACTTTTCTCAATTGTTAATTGTACTTCTCACGACACAAAAATCCACGATCCAATTTGAAAGGAACCCAAGATTATACAAATATTTCAAAGATGAATTCACTTGACATCATGGCGAATGAACCACCCATCCTAAGTGAGACTGCGAAGCGTCTAGTCAGAGGATTAGACAGCGGCGCAAGTCTTCACTGCCTGTTTCCCTATGTGGAAGACATGGCGAAGGATTTGGGCAAGCAGAAGGTCCTTACCATCAACAATGTTGTAAAGGCTTTCGAAACCAAGGAGTCGAGGGATGCCTTGAAGGTCTTGTTCCACACACTGCATCGGGACGTCATAAAATCCCTTGTGCTTGGTACGATGGCCCTCGACTTCCACGACTTAGACTCGCCGACCTGGGAGCATACCTACAACGACGAGGGTGCAGGTACCTACCTTGCAGCCATCCACATTGAAGGTCGCCACGGAGCATTTCTCACCGCCAAAGAGACCAGGTCGGTGATCGGGTCAATCGAAGAGTATATCGCAGGCTGCGAGGCCTATGATATACAGAAGAGACATGACGCTTACGGCACGAGCCAGCTAGATACCAGGCAGAAAGATTCCTGGCAAAAGGTGATGTTGATCGACGGCATGTTAACCGGAGACAAGAAGAGGTGAGTTAACCACAGTATGCTATCGGTTGACGAGGACATGACTGACGTACAGGATTGAAGTGATGAACAGAACTCGAGTGATGCAGAGGACTCGGAGAACCCGGGCAACACCGGGAACTGGAGCGACACCCAGCTTGAGGCCACCAACGAGTACAAGCCTCCCGGCTGCATGGATGTACGTTCTGGTTCCACGAAGGATATGAAGGAGCTCCACGCGATGCTATCTCGACGCCTGGAAGTTGCCGACCCGGATGCCATCCAGTCAACCTGTCCGGCGTACGTCGAGTGTTCCCACACGATGAAGACTAGGATGCCCCAGCACGACCCAGACCAGACGGGGATGAAGTTATCCTCGAAGGTACTGAGATTGCTAATATTATGCATTAGATATATAGGACTTACGCCAAAGGTAATAGTCATCCCAGTGCTCAAGGCATGGGAGGAGTCCCATATTCCCTATTCCGAGATATTGGTGACCGTGCTGGCGCAGTCGCTGGTATCGGCGAACGGGCTTAACGTTATCCAGCCGGGCACGAACATCGGGAGGGACCCGGCGGCACAGTCTTCAGACGTGTTTGAAGACACGATGAAGCATGTCTGGGTCAACAGGCCTTGGTTCGAAGAGAATATGAAGGCGTCACTTGCAGAAAGTGTCGCTATGGATATCTATCGTAAACTTCTCGAGAATATCGAGACCGAGCGCCGAACCAAGACGGAGTTCGTGGAGATAATTAATCGTAATCGAGACTTATATGACCACGTCTCCCACCTGGCCAGTCAATTAGATGAGGCTAGAACCATCGCTAAGGAGAAGGCCAAGAAAGCTAAGGAACAGCTGTCGCGGCTCAGAGAGTTTAGCCAGTTATCCGAGGGGTTATTCTCCAGACCCCTACCGACCCCAAACGACAAGGACGAGGAGGAGGATGTCTGAGTTGCGATAAATGTCGCTTATGTGGTTGTTGCTTATGTGGTTGTTTTTGTGCGGTGGTACTACCGCAGCTAGATAACTACCTAGGTAACTACCTGAGTGTAGAGTCTTACGAATACAGCAGGTGCTGAGCTCTGGCTCCTAACAATCATCCTCCTACATGGTGAAAGTACAGGATGTTAGTGACCAAAGCCACAGGGTGTGTACTAATGTTTAATGTAGAACGTAGCCTGGCCTGGGCAGTTCAGTACCTAGTCACTAGGAAACACGAACAAAGTTCACGACAGTCTAACACAACGTAAAGTGGATTAAAATGAACGAAGATATCTATGCCCGTGAGTCTTTCAGCAACTCCATGAAACTCAAGTCTCTAACATCATACAGTATTGTGATAATCATATCGCGTTGCCACCAGCAGAGAAACGTAAAACTTCCCATCGTCATGCCGTACGAAGCCACCGCCCAGTGAACTAAGGAATAAACTGTAAAAAGCAAAACAAAACGCAACCTAGAGCAGTCTGCTCGACGATAGGTTCTCTAGAGTTCCTGATCCTACCTCTTCCCTAGTCGCCGGCGTCTATGTTCCCCGTACGCTATCCGGATGGTTTTTCGGCAACGCTGTCATCTCGGGGAGGTTCTGTCTCAGCCTCATCAAAGTGCTAGGAAGAAGAATGTAGAAAAGGACATAGCAATAGCCTGGCTCTCCGAGTTTCCAGCCTCCTCCACAGGTAGGTGGCCGGGATATTCTATTCCAAATCACGCTGCTCGCATATGGCTATACCTTTGTGAGCAAAGGTACTGTCAGAAAGCTCAGCAGGCATCTACAGCACAAAGCAATCGCCTATCGTCAACTTTATTCTTTACAAGATACCCACATACCTGTCTTAATGCCGTTCACTGTGTGCTTTTCTTATGATTTATGCTTACGAGATGTAAATAGGAGGCACATCAATGTTGACTTGAATTAACCTATTGGCTGATCATGTTATACGTTAAGCCCTATCATCTTGCGCTTGTGCTTCATTTTGAGCGATTGCCAGCTCCCGACGACCGTTATCTCCAGGCATTTCATGGGTGTGCTCCTGAGTCTGTATCTCATGATACACGATCTGTGATTCTGTTGTGTTATGATGAAAGTATTGATCCGGCCAATGTCCTTCGGGTTTCCCATATGAATGGGCTGGTACCCAGTGGCCATCAATCCATTGTCCCTCTGTAACCCCTGAGGTGTATGCTGGAGCAGGCGAACCGGCATAGCCGTACGGATGTTCACTTGTATTAGCAGCAGCTCCAGCAGCTTCGGCCTCTGTTTCAGCCATTGTGTTGCCTTCTCCGTGCTTCTTACGTCTGAAGAAAAAGGCACCGAACGCTAAGAGTGCCAACCCAGCCACGCTTACACCTACACCAATTCCAGCCTTGGCACCATTTGATAGACCTGTGTGTGAACCGGTATGTACTTCTGTAGATTGCGTTTCGGTGACCGTATCGTTAGATGTCAAAAGGGGCGCTGCCATTTCCCAAGTGTCCTTGTTGGATCGCCGGATTTGCATCATGTGTCCATTACTAATGTAATAGATATAGACTTGGTTGTGACTGAAGTCAAAAGTCGATGCAAATTGCGCATTGGGATTGTCGGCAGCTGGCCAGGCTTGGTCACTTTGGCTGGGAGAAGCTTGCCAGACCCCGTTAACCTCGGTGACATGGTGCAGATGCGAATCAGTACCGATGTAGAATATGCTGCGAGTAGAATCATCGTCAAAGGCAAGCCCAATACTATGCGCATTCCCGTCCCATGATTGGAATGACCAGTTAACTGTTGAACTCGTGTTTAAGCTGAAGTCCCGAGGCTCGGTGTCGTTAGTCACAGGCAGCTCGATAAAGTCCTCGTCGTCGAGTCGGTCGACATCGTTCAGAGGTGTTGGAAAAGTAGCTATCCCGTTAGCCGCTATACCTCGAGCGAGTCAATGTCTAGGTACTTACTAACTACCCAACTACCGCTCTTCTGTCGTGTCGAAACTTCAATATTCTCTGGACCTCTACCCATGACGACTGTTATTTTGTCCGCGTCTGTAAAGCCGCCGCCGATGGACGAGCACTTGACCGCATCTTGAGTCACGTTTCCTTCTACATTCCAGCCATTTGTAGTGGTATATCGCAAAGTTGTTGTAGCTGCATGGGGATCATGGAACCATATTCGGTAGCCTGGATCTTGGCCAAGATTTACAGCTAGAAGACCACTCGCTTCATTCACTTCCGCGCTTGCGGACACTATCCACTGATAGGCATCGCCGTACGGAACGAAATGCCCGGTAGAGTCGCACTTCCATAAAGCTTCAACTATCTGGTTGGCTCGGTTCAGATACCAGATTGCTGCCTATATCACTGACAGTGAGCTTCCTCGAGCTTTTTATACTGCTGTCGGTAGGTAGGTACTTACAATGTTGACTCCGTCAGCTGGGTACCCGATTCCGGTGACACTTGTGTCTTGTTTGGGAGCTAAGTTATCATCATTGAATGAGAAAGCTGCACTCTCATCTCCAGGGAAGATTGGAATGGTCCCATTGCTATTGCACAGGCTGTAAAAAATCATCCCAGTCGTCTCATCTTGCATTATTAGCTGAGGGGCCCCGAGCCCAGTTATCCACACCGACATTGACCCAGCCGTTGCTTGAGTAAGTAACCATGATGAGATAAAAATCAATGCCGTGGTCGTGAGGGAAGGATACATGGCTTTGGTTGTCACAGCCTAGTTACGCAGCCCGCCGGGATAGTGAATGAAGTCGAAGCTAGGAAGGTGAAAGATTATTAGGAACTAACTGAAAGCTGAGAAGGGAGATAATCAACGTAAATTTCGTAGAAGGGAGAAGCAAAGTAAGAATGCTGCTATGGATACAGCAGCAGCTGAAACCGAGACTTCGTGGGGGAGGCCGCATCGTCTCATTTCGTGGCGTGCAACTCGCGGTCCGTCGTGGCTTATTGTGCTAGGCATAGTCACCCGTGCGAAGTTCCACACGCATAATCAGCTGAAAATCCAACAAGGAAGCCAAAGGTGATTGGATGACGGAACCGACGATCGATCAGAGCCCCCTTTTACTTTTTACAGACCGGTCTGCAAAGCACATACGAAGAATCCTACTATTGTGCCATCCTAGACTGCCTCTTATATACGAGCGACCGAGAGTGCATTATGTTGACAATGTTATGCGCATGGTCTATTGATCGTTTATGTTTTGGTGTTATCCTGACTTCTCATCGTGCCGCATCGTCAAGGAACGATCTCCTCCATTCTTCTTGGTCATTAAGTTCGTTTAGATCTTTCAACTCATCGCAAAGACCATCCAACTCTTCTTGGAGTATATCAGTCATCAAGCCAGAAATTTGCTTCTCTATACTCTATTGAAACAGTAGTAATAGGCCAGATGTAAAAGCCGTCGAAAAACCAACCTCTTCATTAAATCCAAGTATTCGTATATCGTCTTACCTGGCAAGGATCGTCCAAAGGTACCAAATGCAGTGCTATAGAGTAACCGGTGAGCACCGACGTCTCCAGGATCAACAATAGCACCCAAGTCACATTCGCGTAATAAAAAGCAATGAACCTCAACTAGCCGTTTCTGGTACCAACACGTACGGTCGTCTCGTAACGCATTTTTTCTTACACTCAAGATTCGCTTTGCGGAGGGTGGCATGGCATGCTAATTGTTTTATGGCGTCAACTCAACGCCGGTCAGAGTCACCTCGGCATCCTCCTAATCAAAAATGCAGTAGGCACCCTTCAACACTCCTTCTGGATGGATATGCCGGGTGTTATCCAAGAGTCTGCCAGAACAGAGAGATGATGGGTGTTGAGGGGTAGCTTAAGCTAATCTATTGTCGTCTTCTCCTAACTGGTCAAATGCAATAATGTGTACTAGAAGAGACATATATGGTCATTTGACAGGGCGAAACGATCGCAGGCGAAGTAAGAAGGATTAGCAGAGAAGTACTTCCTTGTCTACTTCCACGATGGGATTCCAACGGCGGCTATGCCATGGCACTACTTCCCAAATATTACACAGTATGGTAGAACAGCAACTCATGATGAAATCGCCTCCGCAGGGTACCCGCCATTGGATTGTTGGCACAGACCCTCGATTTTATATTTCAAACTCCAAAGTGCAAGTTCCGCTACTCATTCATGTAGCAAAAGATTCAACCGTATATGGTGTCCAGGAGATTCCACCCACTGAGAGCTTTTAATCACGCTTAGGCTATACTCGCGGAATACCTATGGCAAGCATTGCTATTAATTTTCCTGAGTACTTAGCTATGGGGGACAAAGCCAAGACAAGATCAAACCCCAGGAAGTGGTAAAGTCTATCTTACATCAGTAACGGCCAACAGCAGCGATAGAAGAAGGTTCCTATAAATCCGACGTTAGGACAAGCCGAATCACTGGTCCGGTACGATGCTACGATGAGCTCACATGCATCCCCGCAGGCGAAGGGGGGAATGTGTTAGCCCAAACAACTGCTAATAAAGACTAGGTAGGGATAACAATAACCGCAATAACCCGATTACCGAGCAAACCTCTAGCTAGTCGCTAGCGAACCGGCGGCACAACAAAATGTAAGGATTTGATGTGGTGCAGAGTGTGCGGGTTCTAGACGGTATGACAGTCATTGGTTGACTAATAGGGGTTCTGGCATATTCATTAGCATATTTATTAGGTACCTAGGCATCCTACCTCGGATTCCATGCAGGAAGAAACAGAAATCACCCAAAAGCGGCTGTAATAATAGCAATCGACGTACATCTATACTCCTTCCAGGGTTTCAACATGAACCTTGCCAGCTTCCTGTTTCTCCATACCGCTCTCTATATCGCTCGGGAATACTTCGAGGCCGGATTTGAGCCTCTTCGCGACCTCCCTAGCATTCTTGACGGGGTCTCCTCCCTTGGTAAATAGATAGTCAACGTCCTCTAGGCGCAAATTCCCCGTCTCGGGGTAGAAGAAGTATATGATGGGAACGAATACCAGATTCGTGGCGGTGAAGATTAGATAGGTCTTCCATTGCAATCGGTTGATGATGATAGGGGTAACCATGACGATGGTGAAGTTCCAGAGCCAGTTGGAGCTGACTCCAATCGAAGTTCCGCGCGTACGAGCCTCAAGAGGTAAGACCTCGGGCACATACACCCACGGAACACAGTTCAAACTCATACCAAAGATCAACATGTACAAGAAGAAGAAGGCAACCGAGGCGGATCCAAAGGCTTGTCCTCTGCCACCAGGCTGGTTTGCCTGGGATAGGAGAGCAGAGATCATCAGCATGCAAATGCTAAGGC
Source organism: Hypoxylon sp. CI-4A (assembly GCA_002120315.1). NCBI lineage: Eukaryota > Fungi > Ascomycota > Sordariomycetes > Xylariales > Hypoxylaceae > Hypoxylon > Hypoxylon sp. CI-4A. The sequence goes on from KZ111564.1 coordinate 26,079, forward strand.
CAAGACTGCCCAACATCATTGTCTTGCGGCGACCCATGCGATCCAGCGCCAGAGATGGAAGTATCGAGCCGAACATGAACATCATGTTGATGCACCCGCCGAGAATCTGTGCCATTTGTGATGACATACCCACGTTTTGAACCAGGACGGATGGTATGTAATACACAACCAGGTTAATCCCGCCCCCCTGGTTCATGAACTGCGCACCCCAAGCCAGGATGACACGGTATCGAGTTCTGACGCCGTCGTTCTTGAATATGCTAAAGAATGATTTGGACTGGTTGGTCTCATTCTCTAGTTCGATGGCGTGACTGATGGCGCGCTCCTCTTGAACGATATAGTCTTCCGAGGGATGCATATCGTGGACAGCGCACAGGACTTCGATAGCCTGCGTTTTCTTCCCGTGGCTGATGAGCCACCTAGGCGATTCGGGTAGAGCAAAAACCAAAATGATAACAATTATGGCAAATACCGTCTGGAAGGCGAGGGGCAAGCGCCAAGCAATAGGCCCTCCCACGAAGGACATCCCGAAGTCGAACCAGTATGCGGTGACGATACCAACACCTACGAACAAGACTTCGGCAGAAACGAGACGTCCGCGTGCTTTAGAGTCGCAAAGCTCAGCCTGGTACCTAGTTCCGACGAGCATGTCAGGAAAATCGTAGTTAAAGGCAAGCGAGGCAGATGGGAAGTTTCTTACATAGGAACTGTAGACGTCTTCATGCCCGTGCCGCAACCAGTAATTACTCGGCCTACCACGAGGTGGCCAACACTAAAGGCAGTTGCCTGCAACGTAGCGCCGACCAAAACGAGACACATGGCAAACCATATTGTCTTACGACGTCCTAGTTTTTCGCCGATGAAAAAGTTTACTATAAAATGGTGAGCGCGAAGTCAAGCCGAAACGAGGACAGGACGCACAAACGCAGCCAGCAAGGCAGCCGAGATTATAACAAGATACGATAATTCCAGTTTCTGTATCCGACGGGTGACCAAACTGGTCAAGCCAATCCTGATTCTGAAGGATGCCGCTAAAGACGCCTTGGTCATACCCAAAGAGAACAAAGGCAATGAGACAGCATACTGTTACGCCGAATTGAAGGCTTCGGCCACGTCCGAGGCTGTATAGCATGTTGAGAAGGGCGTTAGCTATCGAAGGAATAATGACATTGGCGTAACAAGAACCGTATCAAAGCTAGAGATATTTGGGGGCTAACGAAAGGTGATGACAGTCGATTCTAGGTATCCTGGGCCATTTGATTTATACACGAGAACGGGGTCAGATACCCTGGTTCCTGGCCATGCCTAGGACAGATAGTCGATAGACTATACTAACCACCTAGACAGGGTTCTGCACAATGTAATTTGATCGCTTGCTCGCAGCCTGGAGATATGTCGTCAAGTATAGTTTTGTCGCCATGATGTCCGGGGTGCGGGATGCATCGACAGGGGTTCTCCACGTTCATATTGGAGATTTCCTCTCAAAATGTATTTGCCGCTATAACTACCCGCGTCGCGTACCCCAGATTCAGATCGTGGGGTAGGCAATGCTTCTCGGTGTAATTATACGACTCCCCCCTCTCGGCTCCGCAACGTCGGTAATGGTACGGTATGTTCTTCTAGGTCTGGTATTGCATCATAGGCCTCTACCCAGCTGCTTCGTCGCTTTGCCTATCTTTGCCATGTAGCATGTGAATTATCGCTTGACAAGCCGGCGGAACGGAATGCGAAACTGACCCATAACTCTTCGCCGAGACAGTCAAAAGCCAGAGAGTCTAAGCCTATTAGAGCTGGACCGTCTACTTTCCTCCCAATGTATCTTGTGCATCGGGTCGGTATTAATCAGGTTCGTCGGCAAATCGTCCAATATCAACACTTTTCTATTAAGCATTGGTCTCCGGATAGAATCTGACTATAATCATCATTCGCTACTGCGACATACGTTGGCCGACTTATCGGCGCACTCGTCCCGTGAGATCAACGAAGCTTGAGTCTATCGCAATGAGAACGGCTCGGTGGGACTTGTTAGTGGTGTCAGGTCGGCAGCCGGTACGAAACGAGGATTGGTTAAAAAGCTGTTGAAAAGCCGTCGGAGACGAAACGGTTGCCTGTTAAGGTGAGATACAACTCAAAAAATACCTAGGTTATGACTCATGTATGGTTTCAAATGAAAGTAACTTGGCGGACGGAATATATGGGAGTCAGTTTCAAGGTCTATTCTTTTGCAATCCATGAAATTTGGTATCCAATAAATATCATAATGCCGTATACACAGGCGTACAAATTTCCCAACGCCTACTCCATTCGCTTATTGTAAATGCAAAGATAACTTGGTACTAGCACTTCTGCAGTTCTTGCAGAGTGATACCATGGCGATTTGTATCTCGTAGTATTACCAGGTGCCTGAAACTGGCAGATCTCTCGAGCTTTGACCGACCATGAATTTGTACTTGTCATCGATAACCATAGCCCAGTTTTGCGCATCGGTGTCCCAATAACTTAGATCTCGTCTTGTCAAGTTGAAAGTGATAGTCTTCGTCTCGCCCTCTTCCAGTGAGAGCTTATCAAACCCACGCAGCACCTTGACCGGGAAGTCTATCGCAAGAACATCTTGGGGATAACTGAGGTACAGCTGCGGGACGACCTTGCCTTCCCTCCGACCGGTATTCGTAACGTTGACAGACACTGTAACGTATACATCCCAAAGATCGGGGTTACCACCTTCATCACCTCCCGCGCTGGAGAGAGGCTGCTCGGTATCGTAGCCGTCAGGATAGGGATAAGGATCGGACACTATGTCGTCGATGGTGTCGAGATAAGGGTAGACATATTTCTCAAGTTTGCGGAAGCCTTTCGGAAAGAGTACCTCTTCTTCATCTGGGATGCTGGAGTCATATTCGGGAGGGGCCGCAAAGTCTTTGGGCCGCGGTGCGGGCGATATGCTTTTTCCCTTGAGTTCTTTGACGACACATTCGGTGAATTCGAAAGTCGTGTAGCTTAGACCAAATCCAAACTCAAATCGTGGCTCCACGTTGTACTTGTCAAAGTGACGATAATCCACATAGAGGCCTTCTTCGAAGTCTTGCTGCGGCACCACACCATTGGGCATATACATGATCTTAGCGCCCTCCCCGTAGTCATCCAGTGACTTGCCGATAGTCCAAGGGAGCTTCCCGCTAGGATTGACATCGCCAAAGATCACATCCGTCAGTGCGTTGCCGCTTTCCTGGCCAGGGAGGTTCGCAAGAAGTACCGCTTTGATATTCGGCAGATCGATCCAGTTTTCCATTAGAACAGGGCCAACTGTGTGAATAACAACGAGAACGTCGCCATCGCCGCCGTGGCATCCTTGTGCGACTTCAACGATCAGGTCGTCTCCGCCTTTCTGGAGAAATAGGTCCGGTCGATCGCCCTTTACACCCTCCCAGGCCTTGTAGCCTTCTCCGGAGTCCGCATTGGCGAAGACTATACACAATTCAGCGTCCCTCAGGATTTCAGGCTGCGCCACAAACGGTGGCTTATTTGTGAGATACGTTGACACGTTTACACCTTCCTGTGCTTCCCAAATGTTGCTCAGCGCTTCGATAGGAGTGACGAGGTAGGGGAACTCAACGGAGCCGGAACCCCAGCCGGAGCCCAAGGTACCCTGATTACACCCACGATCGGGACAATGATTGGGTCCTTCTCCAGGGCCGGCATCTTCGCCAAATATGGCGATCTGCAAAGGACCATCTCGTCGCCTCGTTTCGTTTGAATGCGTGCTAGTATTGCGACTAAGTGGTAGCAGGCCTTGGTTCTTTAGTAGGACGGTGCCTTCAGCTGCGACCTGACGCGCGATTGAGGCATGATCACCCATAACGTTGACGTATTGGTTGACGGGAATCGTTTCCTGCTCGGTAGGGCTGCCGGGCGCGAAGGTTCCTTCGGGATCATCGGTCCACGAGGAGAAGTTGGGCCCTTTGCGATCAAATTTGGTCTCGTCATCCTGGCCAAGCTGATACCACGCGGCGACGATCCGGGTCACCATGTCGTTCAACCTGTCGAGCGGCACCGAGCCGTTCAGAATAGATCTCGTCAACTCGGAACCCCAGAGGGATTTTCCATCTTCCCAGAACAGCCCATCGCCGGGCATCGTCATGTCCAAGCCGGCCAGCGCGCTGGCGACACCGCTTCTCTGCGCTAGCCAGTCGCTCATGACAAAACCCTGGAACCCCATCTCGTCTCGCAGCAGACCATTGAGCAACTTCGAATTGCCGCAGGAGTACGAGTTGTTGATCATATTGTAACTACACATGACACTCGCCACACCAGCCTTTACGGCGTCTCCAAACGGCCACATGTATAGCTCATGCATCGTCCTGTCGTCGATATTCGTGCTGAGCGCATTCGGAAGTCCCCATTCCCAAGGCTGACGAAAGTGTTCCTGCTCGTTTGCGACAAGATGCTTAACGGTGGCCATGACTCCCTCCTCTTGTATTCCTCTGATAGATTCGGCCGCCGCAATGCCCTGCAGATAGGAGTCTGCTCCGAACCCTTCCCAATTCCTTCCACCCGCAGGCATACGACCCAGCGGACCGATGCAGGGGCCTAATATCACGTTGATACCCTTCTTCCTAGCCTCGATGGCATGTGCGTTTCCCCATTGATACATCAAGTCCTTATTCCACGTAGCACCCACTGTCACGCCGGCGGGAAACGCTGTGGCGTTGTCGGCAAACCGAATGCCTAATGGGCCGTCTTGGAGGGCCAAAGCCGGGAATCCTACGTGAATTGCAGGTCCCGTGTTACCAACAGCTGGTCCCATCTTCCATCCTGTCCCTGTTGTGACATTTATCTTCTCCGGCAGTGTCATTCGAGCCACCATCTCGCTAGCTTTTCGATAGCTGTCGGCCCAACTCTTCGCCGTACCACCTTTCGGGGTGGGATACCACGGAGGCGACAAACCGTCCGGCGGAGTTTGCTTGTATTTCTTGAATGCAAAGAAACCGCCTGCGCCGAGAGCAAGCCATACCAACGCAAATACGAACAAGAACCCGATTATGCATCGAGTAGAGCGCCCTACAAAGCACCCGCACGGGCTTCTCAGCCACCGGGTGCGAGGCTGGGTCGAGAATGCGGCAGTAGAGGGTTTCGTGGATGTAAGAGGGTCGGATGGAAGGAACTCGGTGGCATCGAGGTCGGAATCGAGATCGAATGGCTCGTGTGCATCGTAGGATCGTCGAAAGCATTCGTTTTCGGCATAATAGCCCGAATCCGGACTCAATAATTTCTCTTTACTCGATTCCATGGTTGTTTAGAGTCCTATGCTCGTTTCCGTTGATTCGGCAAGCTTGGACAAGTCGACTTGTACCAATAAGCACAATCCCAACAGATCACCAGGCTAGATGCTGGATAGTTCCCATTGAACCCGTGAAGAGACCAGCTTTTCGAGATTGGAGGAAAAGAGCATCCAAAGGACGAATCGAAGTCATGGCATTTCCTTTAAGTGAACAATTGAAACCCAGCCGGCATCGCCCCAGGTGTTAGAACTGTTACTTTGAAACTTGCACATCATCTTGGCGTGGGTGAGCTCCAAACATGGATTGTGTGTTGTACTATGTACGAATGTCGGGGCCAAAAGTTTGTGGCAGTGTTGGAAAAAGTAAGCCCGTACCGTATTGCTGTACTTTTAGTGGATAGAGGCCCTGAAATACAGCGAACGATCACTATAACTCAAGGAAATCACGGGGGGAATCCACTATAGCTTAGCGCAAAGGCCACGAATTGCCCTTTTAATATAGTGGATGTCGTGTACAGTATCAAAAAGCCTGGATCTTATTATACCTAACACTGTACATGTCTAGGGGGGCATGCCACAAACTTTTGGCCCCGACATTTTCGTACGTCGGGTGGTCTGTGCACGCCCTAGTATTTACACTTTCTACGAATCAACATCTATTACAACCACAATTCTATCAACGTCTTCTTCTATCCCCGTGCGCATTCGTCTTCCATGGCATTGTATTCACTCACCAATCAAAGGTCCTAACCAAGCTTCGCCCATGTACAGTAATCTAACCCGATCAATATCGAATTTTCTCCATTTCAAACGCGCAGTACAATCCATCGCGAGTTGCAACACGGGAATCAATCTCTCAATTTATTTTCCTACAGCCATATTCCAACATCGCATTCGATTCCACCGAACTCGCGTCGGCGAGCTTGCATGCACTCTCATGTCCTGCAACAGGAAGGCGATATTCGAAACGCGTGTTCGATCCGTCTGTCGTGATGGGATATGGGAAGGGGAGGTAGTCGGGAAGCAAGCCCAATTGCTTCAACACCGTAGCTTGATCCCAACTGATGTGCTCGTGGTATAAACGATCGCCACGTATGTTCACCACACTGGTAAATGGAACGCTGAGAGATCGACCGGTCGCTGGGATGCCGGGAATACTAAATAATAATAGATTGTAAATTGTAAATTGTAACCATGAGAGCAGGTATGGATGATACGTACAGCCAATCTATCACGCGGTCATGGGTCGCTTTAAAGAGAAATTCGTCCACTATACGATCAATTCCAACTGTCCGGCTCACAACCTCCAGTTCCGTGTCTGGAGGGTTGTTGAAAATGAAGCGGTATCTATAGAAGTCAGTCAGAGCGCGACGTCCAACTCCCCCCGTCAAAGTCGGCACATGGTTCACGTAGGGCTCTTCAACCATGGTAGCCATCGTCTTCTCGACCGATCGCTCTTTAAATTCCAAGTATGTATGCTCGTCCCAGATCTTCTCCAGATTGAAGTAAGGCCCGCCAACAAGCGGTTTTAGAAAAGTGAGCGACCGCGTATGAGCTACCGAGGCTGAGGGGGCATGATAATCTTTATGTGCTGGGATTCCAAAGTAGGATTCTACGTTGTTGTAATAATGACACCGCAGATTCCTGTCTTCGTTTCCGATGTTCACATGGGTATCGCTGGATCCAACTAGATGTGCCAACAACGGCAGTTTGGTACTGGTGAAAAGTGTCGAGGATTCTCCATATGTCAGTACGGCGCAGATCTCAGAACATGCTTCAATGCTTTGCAACACCACAGATTCTAGATGTGCCAAATATGCTTTGTGACAACGTTTGATCAGCTCAGCTCCGCTCAGCTTAATCCATTGCAGGTATAATCAGACGGCTATCATTTCACTTACCAACAACACCAATTCTCTCTGTTTGATCACACGATGATAGTTTTGATAACTCAGAAAGCGCCAATCGCAACCTTTCGTGTATGGAGCTTCCCTCGCCTTTCGCAACCCTCAACTGCGCAACAGCAAAACCTTCTTCGGCCCATTTGTATAGAGGTGGCGGGTCCAAGGTCTTCTCGTGTTTGCCAAGGTCAAGCTCTACGTCTGCTAAAATAAGCAGTCCTGGGCCATGACCTCGTCTGGAGAGAGGTGCCAGGATTCTTAAGCTCGAGTTAACATCAAGGGGTAGAATTTTGGATGGATTGGCATCATTTCCGTTCAATGCCATCTCTAGGTAGTCGGCAGCAGACGATTCAGATTCTTGAGTTTCGTCGGGAAGATAGAATACGACATCGAGCGGGGTTAATGTCAATCATACAGTGAACATTCTTACGGAACATATTGTATCCTCGCACTCAAGATCTCATAGACTATACCTGTCGGCAAATAAAGAATAGCCTATGATGGACTTGCAACAACAGTTACACCGGTAGCCAGTAGTTTAACCACCTACCGACCCAGGCACCGTAGGTATATAGTGAAGTTATCCCATGGTCCGCTACCCGAGATATTGTAGCAGTCGGGATATTAGTCAGACTTCGTGTACACGTTGAACTGGGAACCACACTACAGATATCGAACGAGGCCAGCACGGCATCACCAACAAGGCATCATTTAAGAGTAGGTATTTAATTGGCGACGTGAGATGTCACCTCGGATATTACCAGTATAGGGATTCTTCAAAAACAAAACAAAAAAACGAAATATACACACTACACGTTGCCTACTTTATACCGTCTCGATGTATCGCTTCAACTCCCAATCCGTCACGGCTTCATCCCAAAGTCGTATCTCGTTCTCTCTGGTACCACCAAAGTGGTCAACAAAATCGTCGCCAAATACTTCACGAGCCACGCTATCTTTCCTCGTAAATTTGTCAGTGGCCTCCCTCAGATTTCTTGCGAGGCGGGCGCCTTTGTCCGCGTTGTTCCCCACGTCCTGGCCCTTGCCAAGCGGGGGAATCGGAATTTCAAGCTTCTTCTCCACGCCGCGCCAACCTAGAGCTAAGATAGCCGACATGACGAAAAAAGGGTTCGCATCTGCTCCAGGAACACGGACCTCGAACCGTGTCGCTCCTGGTTTGGAAGTGGGCGGCGCGATCAGTCGCACGGATGCCGCGCGGTGTTCCAGACCCCACGAAACTGTCACGGGCGCCCAGAAGTTCTCGACAAGCCTCTTGTAGCTATTTATGGTGGGTGCAAGCATCGGCATTATATCCGGTAAGCCGTCCAGGATACCGGCGAGGAAATGTCTCCCAAGATCGCTCAGATGCGCAATGTCGGGGTACTTTGCATTCTCGTCCTTGGTCTCGCGATAGAAGAGGTTTTTGCCATCCTTGTCTACCACTGATACGTGGGTGTGTCCACTGTTCCCAGGCAGACCGTGTTTTGGTTTTGCCATGAAGCAGGGCGTGATCCCATAACCACTAGCGACAGACCGCACGACGTACTTGAACAAGGAGGCCCGATCAGCCATCTCGGATATCTGGCCGAATTCTAGCGCTGCCTCGTAAACGCCAGGCCCGCTTTCCGTGTGCCATCCTTCCAAGTCACACTTGAACTTGGCGCACGAATCATATACCTCGTGGTAGTAGGACTTGTTCAACGTCGGCCTCGTGATGCTGTACCCAAACATTCCCTCGGTGAGAGCAGGGAGCGCATTCGGTGGATTGTCGTTGAGGAACGAGGCGACAGACGGAGAGGGGGAATCAGTAGTGGAGGAGTTCGAAGGGGGCACCTTGAACTGGAAAAACTCGATCTCGGCTACATGTGCGACAAGGTTAATACTGCAAAAAATATACAAAAGCGAGGGTAGAAGGGATCCCAAAGCTACCTGGGAATGCAACTCACCTCCTGCCATGGCGTCATAGCCCTCCTTTTTCAATTTTTCGACAGTCGTTCTAAGCAGGCCGCGTGGATCGGCGCACACAGGCTTCATGTCATCGTCGAAGAAGCTAACCAAGAAGAAGGGAATGTTATCTTCCCAGGGAATGCGCCGGAAGCTATTCAAGTCCGGCACGGCGATTAAGTCGCGGTAACCATTCTCCTTATTGCTGATCTTCAGCTCTTGGTCGTAGGTTCTATCGTGCATGTCCCAACCAAAGATTACGCTGCAGAAGCCGAAACCTTCCTTAGCAATGGACAGGAACTTTTTCTTGGACACGATCTTCCCGCGTAGCATTCCATCGACGTCAACTCCTGATAACTTCACCTTGGTATCATTTTGGAGGAGGTCCGGAAGAGCCTCGACAGTAATTGGATGTGTCTGAGCCATGTTGGGAGGAAATGAAGGAGGGAGATATGGCAGAAGTCAGAAGTAAATAGGGATACAGGTTTTAGAGTAAATAGAGACGAGATGAGGAAGAAATCTGGAGGACAAACAGCTCTCGCCACAAGAGTCGTAATATAGGTATATTTCTTGAGAAATAAGATATGAGGTAGGTACCTAGGTAATAAGGATACAATCAAGGAGTCCGAAAGAAGCTAAGGAGTAAAAGCCACGAGGAAGACTTGGTATAAATAGTTGTCTATAGATATACCTCTATAAGTATGTGATCTTGTATTGTATAGAAATAGAAGAACTGGATTTAAGGCTGAGTTTTGTTCCCAAGATCAATGTTGACGACAGTTTGAGCTTTCCCTTCAGTGCTCCTTCGGCATGCAAAGTAAAACCCCACCACACGATTGGTAGAGATAAGCTACTCGTGGAGCTTCCTAGCGCGTGTCGAGCTTGACCAGGATCCCCGAACCGTCCAAATTCAAAGCAAGGTTAGACATGGATAGGTACCTAGGGGAAGTACAGTACCTGTACGTAACAGATGCTGATAGTTGCCTTCGTATCAATCTCACGGCACTCCTTAACCTTCCTTTGCCTTGGCCTTTCTAGAAGAAGCAGAATAAATCGCATGACTTCATACCTCATGCAGTTAACTATAGGGTTACATATCCCACCATCCCGCCATCCCACCATCATCAAGTGAGGCTCGCTACTTTCTATAGCAAATCTAGCAAATCTTTTGTAGGGCTGCATCTGAGGTAAGAAAATCGGCAACCCATCACATCAATAAGGTCGCAGCCGGAACCCAATCAAAATAGATCGAAGCTCGCATTGCGGGATTTATCCGCGTGTTCCCGTATCTCTTACGTGAGTTGACTCGATCTGTTATTTACCTACACGTGCACCCACATGGCATATGACTCCATCAAAGTTATTCGGGCTTCCGCTCTTCCTCGAGCAATGATTCTGATTTTCTGTCTCTGGATTCATACTAAGAGGTAGGTACCTAATGCACCTAACATGATACCCAGGGTAACCTATAGGCACTCCGGCTCAGGTATCTACATAGTACCTAATCTACTAGGTAAGTTAGGTGCGCATATAGAATCAGCCAATAGTCCGGAGTACGTACGCCTCTCCCCAAAACCCCAACCCAACGGTATGGCTCATAGGTACTCGGCATAAGGATGCGAAAATACTATTCGCTATGTAGACCCGACAGAATGGAAATAATGTACTATGCAAATAGCACAGTCATACTTCATACTTCACCGCTCAAAGTGGGCAGGACAAAGGGGGGAACGGCGTTGGTTGCGGGAGGTCCGCACGAATAAACTTCCAACATATTCTTCAAAATCAGTTCGAGGAGAGTCGGAATGCATCGGTGAATCTCGTCGAGCACGCCCTTGTTTTTTCAGATGCATTTCTAGGACTGGAGAAAGTGGATGTGATCGCCAAAACATCCACCGCCATTCTTGTAATAAGATGTCTATGTGTCAAATAAATATGACCCTATTCAAAGTGTAATTGAGGCGGGCCGATCATATCACATACATAAGCCTCAGGCCACGGATTGGATGGATGTGGATGTCCTGTTGGAAATGCCTAAGCTCTGATATCCATGATTACACGCCTACTACTCACGCCAAATCCACATGAAGCGGGACTACCAATTAACTTCCGATTACTCTGAATATGTGCAACTCTTCGCGGCCATAAGTACCTCAGGTCGGCCAACCCCGTCAGGTACTGTTTGGGACATAGATAGACAGGTAATCGTTGGGAATGCATCTTTTTCCTCACTTGAAGCCATTCTGAATTTGAGACAACCGAGCCTCCAAAGTGACACCGTTTCTTATGTAGACACACAGATCGTGTCATCATTCCTGTGCCATGTGGGCATAAGTTAGTGGGATGTACCGATAATCAAATGGTAAAGGTGATAAGAAATGGAATTTCCCGTCGTTATCTAGATCCGCCGCCGTTGTCGGAACTAGAGGGGCAATGACACAGAATAACCCCTCGATAACAGGTAGCTAGCTCAGGTCAAACGCTACTACATACAACTTCAACCAGTGGAGCTGCTGTAGCAAGCTATCATAACAACACGTTCTGCTATTTTTCTAAAATTCTGAGCTGTGAAGAGCTTGACGTTGCCATATTGCTCCAAACTTCTTGGTAAGAAGTCGTTCTATACTTCATATCACCTACCTACGTCCTCTTCGTTACTATCCTTCATCATTATAGTAAATATGGCTTCGGATGGCAAAGGACGACTAGCTGGCAAGAATGCCATTGTCACTGGAGGTGCTGGGTTCGTCCCCCCCTTTACCATCTCACAAGTAGTAGTTTTAGAAGCCACAGACTGATACGAATCTTGAATTCAGCGGGATTGGTCTCGAAACATCAATCCTCTTTGCGAAAGAAGGGGCCAATGTGTTATTGGTCGATATATCCCAACCAGCTCTCGAGAAAGCCAAAGCCAAAGTTCTACAATTAGTACCGCAAGCCAGTCGAGTCGAAACGAAGGTATGTCCTCTCTATTCTTTGGAGATTGGTGATGATGGTGAATGGTGAAGTAGTGACTTGAGCTTGGAAGGGAGCTAGCTAACCTAAGTTGTCATTTTCTCCCCTTTCGTAGGTATGCGACGTATCCAAGGAAGACCAAGTAAAAGAGACCATCGAATCTCTAGATTCGTGGGGTGGCCTCGACGTAATATTCAACAATGCGGGAATCATGCACGCACGAGACGACGACGCGGTCGGCACACCTGAGGAGATATGGGACCTAACCATGTCCATCAACGTCAAGGGTGTGTGGTACGGATGCAAGCACGCCGTCCTCTCCTTGCGACGAAACAAGAAGACCAAAGGCAGCATCATCAACACCGCCTCCGTCGTCGCCCTGGTCGGATCTGCCACCCCCCAGCTAGCTTACACGGCATCCAAGGGGGCCGTATTGGCCTTGACTCGCGAGCTTGCGATCGTCCATGCCCGTGAGGGTTTCCGGTTCAACAGCTTGTGCCCGGCGCCCCTGAACACGCCGCTGCTGCAAGATTGGCTTGGTGACGATGTGCCCAAGCGCCTGCGTCGTGAAATTCACTTCCCTTCAGGTCGGTTCGGTGAAGCCGTGGAACAAGCGCAGGCCGTCGTTTTCCTGGCATCTGACGAGGCTAGTTTCGTCAACGGCCACGAGATGGTAGTAGACGGCGGCATGACCAAGGCGTACGTCACGCCTGAGGGCCCATCTTTGTCTGCACCTACAAACAACGCCTTGAAAAATGAGCTATGAGAAGACGGGATTCAAGTCTACCTTACCTATCATGAATAAAATTTCAAGTTGCAGATTGCCTCGCTTGACTGGAAGCTACCACATTGGCCCCCATAGAGTTCTTGATATTGACACTGGGATGAGATTTACTTTTGTTCGTGGCTCATAAATGCTTGAATCTCTCTATAACCAACCGTACCAAATATCCCATCACTAAATCAATACCAAGCAGATTATACCCAAACTCCATCGCCGCTATGCAAGTTCCTAACTAAGTACCTAGCTAATCGCATCAGTTAACGCCCAACTAAACCTGTGTTTTAGTTAAATTGTCCCTCGGTGTTCCCGTCTCCCATGCTCCTACTTCCGCTGCTACCGCTCTGAATCGCGCCCACGATCCCATCCATATAACTTGCGCCGCTCCATTTTTGATGTGTCAAGACATCACAGCCAAGTTCCTTCTCGCGACGCTGGACAAGATTAACATAGGCCAACATGCCATCCTTCTTATACTCTTTGGCAAGCTCGTTCGTGATGGTGGCAGTGCTATGTAGGCCCGCGAGCGAGATCAACTGCAGAACGAACCCTTCCTTAGCAATGTCCCAGATGAAGGACTTGAGTGTCGCATCAGTGAAACCATGAGACATCCAGTTAAAGGAAGGTGACAAGTTATACACGAGGCCCTTGTTGGGAAATTCTTGCCTCACCGCGCGGCCGAGCTTGGTCGCAACTTCAACGTTGGGGTCTCCGGTCTCAACCCATAGGAGGTCAGCATATGGAGCAAATGCTATAGCCCGCTTGGTGGCAGCCTTCATACCAGCACGGTAGTGATAGTGGCCCTCTCGGGTGCGGGGTATATCCCAGTTGAAGACGATAGGCTTGCTAGCGTATTGGTTTGCAATCTCGCGTCGCTTCGTTATACCCATATTGGTATCCGCTTCCACGGCTCTGAGGTAGGAATCTATATGTTCTTGTGATACACCTTGGGACGTCAATTGCTCTACAGCGGCTTCGTCGAACGTCACTAGTCGTGTCTTCTTGACCCACTCGGCCTCGAACACGTCTATTTCCGCACCCGAAGCTCCTGCAGCTTCCATCTCCTGTAACGTTTCCGCGAGCGGAGCTGTGCCTTCTTCCGCAACACCGAGAATGAACTCGTGGTCTCGTACGTCGATCGCGCTCGAGATTAGTCTCCCGCTTTCGGAATCGGTCCGGGCAATGACTAGATTCTCCGCACCCATGACGTCCCATTGAAATCGCGCCGTATTCAGGCGGTTGATATGCTCGCCGATAGGCACCAGAACCTTGCCTGCTAGGTGACCACACTTCTTGCCACCATGTTGTTGGTCCTCGAAGTGAACGGCAGCAGCACCATTTTCAGCAAACAGTTTGGCAAGTTTCAGCACAGTAGTCAGTCCGCCATGACCCGTATCTCCGTCAGCGATAATGGGGCGGAGGTAATCAACGTATGGCGTGTTTTGGCGTCCTTCAGGCGTCATCTTCCGCCGCAGATCCCATTGTTTCCGGTCGTGCATGGACTGGGCCTTGGCTAATCGTTGGACTTGATTCGGCACGGTGTTGTAAGGATAGTCCCCAAAGTCCGGGGACACTTCGTTGGTAGAAGTAAGTACAGAGGAGCAGGCCCAGCCGGAAATATAGAGGACCTCCTGATGGGGGGCCTGTTGTGTCATTTGAACTGGATCGATGGCTCCCACTATTCACGAAACAAAGAAATTAGTCCATGTCATTCGTCGCGATGACGAAGAGCTAGATATGTAGGACATACTGGTATGTATAGGCTCTCCCTTTGCTTGCCTCTCCTTGATCAGATTGAACAGCTTCCTGGCCATGACAGAGCTAGGGTAGCTTTGCAATTGCGATCCTCTCTTCGATACAACGTCCGCGGCACTATACGGTCTCTTTATTCCTTCGTACCTCGGAGATGCCCACCAGGCCTCGACATCTTCGATCTGTTTCTCGTATAGAGCGTCTTCCGCCGCACCGGCCTTTTCTTTTTCTGGTAGTAGCTGGAATGAGTCGGATGGGAGTACAGTCGAGACTGGAGGATAGACCGGGGGTAAAGCCATGCTCGTCGCAGTGTAAGAGAAAGATCTGGGTGAGATGATACAAGTCGAAGCGCGAAGAGGGAGTGTGGCTCTTCGGGGAGCCCGAGTTATTGCTCGACGAAGCATCATGGCCCTTTTTAATCGCTGGCAAACTCAAGACGAGGGACGATTAGCGGAAGAAGTCGAGCAAAAAGACTTTTAAACTCCTTCTACATTCCTATTGTCGCGGTGGTTACTTGATATCAACATATGTCGGCTAACGAAGAGATCGGCAAAAAGTTGAAGCGTTGAAATTCTCAAGTTCTCGAGTTTGGGCCGATGACATCCGATTTTCCCCCCGCGGTTGAACAAAAGCCCGCTTCAAGCCCGCGGGGCTAGTTACTTCTTCAACATCCAAGGTTATGCGGGGGGCGACTAGGGTGACCCGTTTAGGTTGGGGACTTGGTTGGGGTATGGCCGCTACCTATGTACCTCTACCAACTATATAGATTATAGATACCTAATGCAGGAGTATTCATATCTCCACTAACTCCATGTTCATAGGGAACGAACAAGTTGGCAACATCGATGCAAGATTATCAAGGATGGTGGTATCACCATATTCTCATTGGGCAATTGCAAGAACTTATTATTTTATACCTACATGTAAATGCACGTAGGTACCATAAAGCCCGAGGTACATAGGTAGGTACCTAAGTACATGTAGGGAGGGGTTAGCGAGGTCAGTGATTTCATTTTCAGGGGTCGAGGAGCATTATCAAGGATCAACCATCTCCATCTTCTTGATCCGAGGTCGGGCTATTCCATGTTTGATTTAGGTACCTGCCGTTTCAAGTGGTACATATCAGCATGCGACTGACACAGCAAAATACCTACTATGTATATCCCAATGTCAGCAACGGGCAAACGGTTTCCTCGGCTAGCTTTGCGGGGGACGAGTTGACCCTGCTAGTCGTTACCAATCCATTAACCTAGTCCTCGTGTAACTTACACCAAAGCAAGGGGATTGACTGCACCTTCAGTTTGTTCCCCAGACCTGCCTCTTCCTTCGTATTTTAGGAGATAGGTAGGTGTGTACCTCTTGTAACTAACCTACATACGTACCCGCCCGATTCACAACGTAGGATTCAAGCTACAGATACATATCTTTTCTAATGCATGCACGTACATAATAGCTGTAGCTAAAGTAAGTAAGTACCTAGATTAAGTTCAACGCTGTAGCAATGCTTACCTGCCTGCCTGCCTACCTACATATCTATACCTACCTATACAGCAACCCCTCCCCCGCATCAGGTCATGTTTCCCACGTTGTTTTTAAATGTTGGGGTTACGACAAGTCCGAGGTTGATTCTTTGTCGCTTTCTCTTCTTACTTCTTCACGTTCTTCCCGCTCCATCTTCGCCGTTGACAGTGGCTCTATTGTTTCGAGGCGGACTCTTAACATCCTCCCATTAGAAATCTGACCACCCCCGCATATCAGTAACTCGTCGAGCGCCTTCCCCTTCTCCTTCTTCTCATACCATCTTGAAGAGTGCCCCCTGGCTTTCGGTCCATACGTCAGTTTTTGTAATATGGCGATGAATTTAAGAACCAGCGCGAGGGCTTTAGGCGTTCTCGGGGTGAGTGTGATTGGAAAACCGTTGATCCCCCAGATTCCTCCGATGTTTAAACATTCGACGGAAATATATAATCTCGGGTCAGACTGATGCGAAAATATGTGTTCCAAGCTAACTGTGATTCCGAATAGCCACGTGCCGCGCCCGTGGTTCTCCTCCCCGCCGCCAGGTCATACTCTTCGTCTTCTGAGCCAGATCTAAAGGAGACACTTAAAGAAGTTATCCCTGCTAAGAGGGAACTTCTTAAAAAAGTCAAGGCGCATGGATCTAAAGTCATCGGCGAAGTCAAGGTCGAGAACACAATCGGTGGCATGAGGTATAGAACTACACGCTGATATGCGACCATCAGAAGCAGCTAACACAAGTGTAGAGGACTGAAAGCCATGGTATGGGAAGGTTCCGTTCTCGACGCGAACGAGGGGATCCGATTCCACGGTCGAACGATCAAGGATTGCCAAAACGAGCTACCAAAGGGAAAGACGGGCACAGAAATGCTTCCAGAAGCCATGTTCTGGCTATTGCTGACAGGAAAAGTGCCATCAGTTGGTCAAGTCCGTCAACTGTCGCGCGAGTTAGCTGAGCAAGCTCGACTTCCCGACTTTGTGAATAAGATGCTCGACAGTTTACCCCAGGACTTACACCCCATGACCCAATTCTCAATTGCCGTTAGCGCCTTGAATTATACCTCCAGGTTTGCCAAGGCCTACGAAAATGGTATAAACAAGGCCGACTACTGGGAGCCTACCTTTGACGATGTTATCAGTCTGCTGGCCAAGCTACCCACCATTGCGGCCAAGATATATCAGAACTCATACCGAAACGGAGGCGCACTGCCGGGCGACGTTGACCCGGACCAAGATTGGGCCTATAACTTCGCCTCCATGCTAGGCAAGGGTGGCAAAGGAAACGAAGACTTTCAAGATTTGCTGAGGCTTTACCTTGCGCTTCACGGCGATCACGAAGGCGGCAATGTCTCGGCCCACACCACGCACCTTGTAGGAAGCGCGCTTAGTGACCCATTTTTGAGTTACAGTGCTGGCCTTCAGGGCTTAGCCGGTCCTCTCCACGGGTAAGCCTCTGTTCTCTGTTCTCTGTTCTTTCAAGTCCGATGCTTTGTAGTATTCGGCTAACAATCTCCCAGGCTTGCTGCGCAGGAGGTACTACGCTGGATCATTCAAATGAAGGAAGACATCCCAGAGAACTACTCCGAGAAGGACGTTCATGACTATTTATGGTCGACGCTCAGCAGTGGACGTGTTGTTCCTGGCTACGGGCACGCTGTGCTGCGGAAGCCTGACCCTCGCTTCGAAGCGCTCATGGATTACGCAGCGTCCCGTCCTGCAATTGCTAACGACCCGGTCTTCCGACTTGTCAAGCTTAACAGTGAAGTGGCCCCCGACGTCTTGATTAAGCATGGGAAGACGAAGAATCCTTACCCAAATGTTGACTCAAGTAGCGGCGTCTTGTTTCATCATTATGGTTTCCATGAGACCCTTTATTACACGGCGACCTTCGGTGTCAGCAGAGGGTTGGGGCCTTTGGCGCAGCTAATATGGGATCGCGCTCTTGGCCTACCCATCGAGCGACCAAAGAGCATAAACTTGGAGGGGATTCTGAAGCAGGTGGAGGGATAAGATAGTTCCTCCTGTATGATATCTGACTCATTAGCGTTGCTAGGACAGCATCCTGATCTTTAGATTCCGTTCTTGTCACTAACAGCATTGCAACCAAGTTCAATTTAATACTTTCATCCAAATACCCCATTTCTCCCACTACAGAATCATGATAGGAATTTTGAGGAGCTTTGAAGAATTTTGGAAATGGTAATAGTGCATTATTCAACCCCGCCACACTTGCGATTGAGGACTACTGGTCTCTAAGCATGTCCTCATTGACAGAAAGTAGGGTGGTATTCAAACCAGAATCCTACGTAGCTTCCATCGTGGATGTTAATTGCATTGCCCCCGATCACGTTTTTGATTTATTTTATACTACATCATTGCATACCGGCAGACCCCGTCCGATGGTAAAATCAACCTCAGCTGAGAGAACCCAGACCAGGCACCGCTTTGCCTGCGCGACCCTATATCGTATAACCCACATCTCTGGTTGCAACATATATGTCAAGAACTAAGCTAGCAAGTAGGTGGTCTAGACAATGGATGGACCTCCGCATCTGTCCTGAAAGATTCCGGGTCCGCCTAGAAGTGTTGAGTCTATTCTCGAGCAGCATTTTCAGGTGATACGCTTACTTGGCTTAGCGCAGGTTTTGTTATGGCGTACGCCGACGCGGCTAAAGAGGTTAAACAGGCGTCCAAGCCTATAAGCCTGACTGGGGGGTAAACATACGTGCTTACGGTGAGCCCTACGTGATATATGGCTCCAGTCCATGTTTGCTGACGGGATCCCAGTTCGTTCATTCTAGCTACAATCTATATTTTCAACCTAGACAGGGTGGCTTTTATACCGTTCCAACTTTGACGGTTTCAGACCAGACAGGTCTCGCGATTACATCTCCGGCCAATGGGTTCTCGTCATAGTGCTATTTACTCGCTGGAACAAAAGTCATTCCCTGCCTAGATACATAAGTCATCCCTCCGCTCATGAACTGCAGTACTTCCATGGCACTGTTGTATTAAAGAATTATGGAGATAAATACGACGACATCAAGCTGACTCAAATCAACACCACACAAACTTCCATGCATGTCCGGATGTTCGGTGCCTCGTTAAGAAGGGGTCCTCTTTGTCAGGACCTAGATCGCTAAGTGGTTCTATCTTTTCTGCATGTATGATAGCTCCCTGCTTCCAGAGCCTCCGTCACTCGCATCTAGCCCATTGACCCTTGACGAGTTCCATGTCGTTGGACAGTGCGTTGCTTCTCAACTGCGTCATGTGGTCCAGTTCCCAGTAGACGGACATGGTTCCAAAGTGCTCAAGTTTCTATAAAAGGAACCCCGTACCAAACCAACGGAGCAGCTATAAGAACTAGGCTTCCTAGACTTAATATGATTTCATCTATTCTTCTCTGACCATCAATTCAACCGTAAATTTATGGATGAGGCTGGACGGCCCACGGCCGCGGTCTAGGTTCGCAATCCATCATCTCCGAAATTGCTCTGCATGTCTTCTCATGACTTCTTACGATATTCACACCATGCTATTCAGAGAGTCTGGGTCTATTGGGAGCTGTCTACATCCAGATAGGCTTCAAATGACGACACTGGGGTTCTATAAATACGATCTCAACCCGCGATGAAGACGATCTTTTCCGTATCAGCACCTTGAGATACATCCTCTAACTGCCTTCAGATTTATTCATATATTCAATCTTCCCCATTATTCATCTTTATTATCAGCGACCATGCGATCCGTTCTTGCTCTCCTTGCACCCGTCCTTGCCGCGGCGAACCCCATTGGAATCATTGGAAACGATGATACCCCGAACCCAAATGAAATCTCCATCGTCAGTGCTTCAGCCAGTGGCAACGGCTGTCCTCAGGGGACAGTGACGACAGATCTTGCGCCTGACCGGAAGGTGAGAGTAACAGGCCTGATTCGAGGCTGAATCCTAACTAATCTTTCAACCAGGTCATCACCTTCGGTTTTGATGCTTTCCAGGTCTACACCGGACCTGGTACCACGCCGGCGGATAAGTCCAAGAACTGCCAGCTTCATCTGAACCTGAAGTATCCCGGTGGTTTCCAGTTCGCCGTCGTTGAGTCGACATACCACGGCTACGCGCAATTAGAGGTTGGTGTAACAGGCACATTCTACTCGACCTACTACTTCTCCCAGGACGCCGCCGCCACTGTAAGTCCTTGACCTCGAGCCCCGTACATCAGTTGCTTGGAGAAACTTATACGTTGCAGACCACGACGAGAACCTCGATTGATGGAGGAGGACTGTGGGCCGATGGCCAGGTATACACCAAGCAGGACCAAGTTCCTACCGCGTCGGTTATCTGGTCACCCTGTGGTGCCTCTGGCATTCTCAATGTCAATAACCGCATTGCCCTGACGTCGAGTAATTCGACCGCTTCGGGCCAGATCTCTGACGACGATGCTACTGTCGCCTTCACCCAACAGGTCCATGTCAGCTGGCAAGCTTGCAAGTAGACCACACAGACGGATGTGTGCGTATCATAAACTTACCAGGAGATGTTATGGGATTTGATGAACGACATCGTGGTGAAATTTAGGGGTAAATCTAGGTACCTAGGAATATGAAATGGAGGAGAGGAAATCCCAAGGTTTCAACGGGTACGCTACCTTAGGTACCTAAGTTATGCGCATAGGACAATTCAACTTTGGACGTACTATACTTCACAGCATTCCCTGCCTGTCTTAGTACCTAGCTATGTGACTTTGGCTGCTAGCTGCTTGTCTGGTAGTTATAACCTGTCTTGCCGTGTCGAAATAGTTTCCCGCAAGTGCAAGCAGATGATGGTATCTAAGCGAAGAGAATAAATGAAAAATCGCTATGAAATTTTTGGTAGATACACTAGCCCAATCCTCCGTCAAAGTAACCCTCCGCATCATGTATATTTGGGCTAATCTACCTACACACTAAATACATGCACGTCTTGCGAAACCACCAAGGATGGATTGCATTCGCCGACGCTAGATACATTACTATCGAGAGCTACACAGAAGTGCAACGTCTGATACAACACAAGGGACAACCAATCGGGATATATCTATCCCACACCAGTACCCAAGGTACCTAGATATTCAAAATTAAATGATCTCATAACCCTATCGTAACCAGCCGAAAATGGAATGAGCATCTCCTCCCCTCCAAGTGACAATCCTATCGCTTGGTAAATTTCTACATTTATTACGGACGGCCTCAGGCGGATCTTCTCGACTGGTCGCCGATCTTGCTTGGATATTCCATGTTACCATTTCGTTGCCGTTGCATATATATCCTTTCTTATCACCGCGATTCTCCTTGTCCTGTGTACGGACCGTGGCTTGGTGCAGGACTGTTTATCCTGGGTACACCATAAGCGCTGGTTTGTGGTCCAGGAGACCCTAGTCGCGTCGAGGCATTGGACGGCGAAAACGTTCGGTTCACAGGTGACGAGGGAGTAGGAGCCGGGAACTGGGGCGGCAATCCGGGGCTTTGCGAACGAATCGGAGACCCGAGACTATTATTCTGCTGGGTAGGACTCATCGCATCGTTACGGAGCAGTGGCATAGCAGCCGCCGAGTTTCCTGCTCCCGTCGGATCCCATGCACTCTCAGGCGGACCCGCTGAGCTTCCAGGAGGCGAGTCTTGTACGGCGTAGGTTGTAGCAGCCATGCCGGTCTTAGCGTTATACTCAGCCCCGTCGAAGTTGAGTCCGTCGGGGTCCCTTCCTTCCTTTCTGAACCTCGCCAGTTCTACACGTTCCTGCTCTTGTCGCTGAGCCGCCAGTGCAGCCTCTTGCTTTCCACTACGACGCTGTTTGATATAGTAAAAGGCGAGGAGTCCGAAAGCGATAGCCCCCACGCCACCCGCAGCTGCGTAAATACCGGACTTAGTACTGGAGGGAAGATCATTCCACTTCTCAGATAGTGTCTTCTCCGGTACCTTGTTGAGATTTTCGTAAGCTGTCGAATTTCCGCTGGTAGTAAGTTAGCGCAAGAGTCCTCTTGTAACAGACAGAATTTTTCATGGATGAATATACATACGTAGCGATTTTGATGCTTTCCCAGGACCCGCTGTGGTCGTCGTAGGAGTACTCCTTGCCGGTGGAATAATCCTGGACGTAAGCGCTCTTCACGTACATCGTGTAGGGCTCTGCATAGTCGGTAACACCACCAGCCCACTCAATTGTTCCTTTTGGCTGATCCGGGTCACCACCAGCCCAAATGCCGAGGCTGAGCTTCATGGGAGTCTGGGGATAGTACAGCGTATTGTTGGCATCCGTTGCGAGGAGCGTGCGGATGTGCACGGTGTCAATATACCACTCCAGCTTATCTTTAGTCCATACGGAGGTATAGTTGTGATAGTCGTCCTGCACTGAGCCGTTGACCGGATGA
Organism: Hypoxylon sp. CI-4A; assembly: GCA_002120315.1. NCBI lineage: Eukaryota > Fungi > Ascomycota > Sordariomycetes > Xylariales > Hypoxylaceae > Hypoxylon > Hypoxylon sp. CI-4A. The sequence continues at coordinate 48,612 of KZ111564.1, forward strand.
TATCCTGCATTCTTGAAGTCGGGCTCGCCTTTGCCAAAGTAGTTGGTGGATGCATGTGTGGTGTTTCCTCCCATGAATTCCCAGTCAACCTCATCGAGAACATCAGAAGACCAAACGATGGAGCTGATGATTCCTTGTCCGGGAGCAGCCTTCAGAAGCACTTCTGTTTTACCGAAAAAGAAGTAGAAGTTGGATATTAGAGTTGGAGACTCGCCCTTCTTGCTAATCGTGAAGGCAGCACCCTCGTCGACGCTATAGTCAACTGTGCCGGCGGTCGTATTAAACGTGCCTGTTGGCGGTGTGGCATTGAAGTAGAAGGTATGGGACGTTCCGAGAGCTGGATCGGGCGAGCAGGTGGCATTCAGCGGATTACAATCGCTTGATAACTGGGCGGCGGCTGGGGATACGAGAATAGACGCAAGGAGCGTAGCGGCGAGTGTGAAAACGGATCGCGTCGACATCGTGAGGGATATCGATAATCGGGAGGTTTTCGGAGGAGATCAGAGAAGGGGAATTGATTGAGCGCGTTTGCCCTGCCGTAAGGCACAATGCCGCGCGGATATAGTAACCCTTAGAGGGTTGTACTGATGAATTTGACGTGTGCAGAAGCTACCTAGTTGTCCAAACACATAGTCTCCAAGAACAAATCGTTGGATCGCGCAAGCTAGATACCTAAGGTAGATAGATACTGGCGTTCTAGGTTGGTTCGGACGAGAGCGTTCGGTGATCGGAGTCGACTGAGAATCGGGTAAGGAACGTCGAGATATTAAGGACTCGAATGGAGTAAATGGATAGAGAGCGTAGATTAAAACAATAGATTCAATACAGAGGTAGATGAGGCTATAGTTTGGTAATGATCGTGGGTATCGTTTCAAACGAAAAGATGATAGATGAGCAGCTTCCGAATAGGTACCTAACCTAGATGAGAACCAAGAGCATAAATGAGAGACTGAGGTTCGATTTGATAAAGAGCGAATGGAAGAATGGCTAGGGTCAACCCCTTATTCACGCCGTTGTTCCTTGTCCGTTTAACTTGGAAGAAGCCAAGCGAGTTTCTGGTCAGGAGAAAGGGGGGCCTCGTCGACCAGTCGGCAAGCATAACATCTCGGGACCAATGTCCAAGATTGTTTATGTAAGGTGGTAGCAAGGGATGCAGGGGGGAGGGTATTCAGGGGTCCCGTCGATCTTGGAACCAGCACCGTTCGACGCTATACCTATTAGGGTCTACTTGATCGGCAGTGAGCAGGCAAATTCAAGGTGGATTGAGTTTTTTCATGCAGAGATAGTGACACAAAAGAAGTAATTTAACTTGGCATTGGAAAAGAAGATTTCTTTTTTATCGATATTTTAGCATTAGCGTTAGTATTATTTCCATCGACTGTTCCATATGTCATGAGATACAATCGCTCTGTCATTGTACCTGGTCGAATAGATGATGCTTTGGGTAAAGGTAAGAAGAAGAGGTTTGGAAATACAGATGGTATCTAGCTACTTACGTACCTACCTAGGTATGTAGAGCTCTACCTGTTAGTAGATACCTAGGTAGATCAGGACGTCGATGAATTATTATATTTTCTCATCCCCAGATTCTGACATTCTGACATTTAACTTCTGACAACGATGATGCCAGCAAAGTCGAAAGTATGCTCGCGCACTATGTACACAGTACATTCAGGGGTTACGGATAAAGTCAGCCACTCATGACCGTCGTGTCTAGCGAAAAATCAATAGATTTAATATTAGCACAGTGTTAGTGAAATGAGCGCATACGCGTTCACCCGGTGCGTGTTTCAAGAGATCTATCCATTACATAGTATTAACTCCGTCAATATCTGTAGGGTGCATGCGTATGCCTAGTAGTCATCTTATACCGCTGTATGTCCCTGTATGTCTCTGTATGTCTCTGTGTGTCCCTCTACGTGTCCGTGAAAACGCCCGTTCTCCCCGCCTGCCCGCTAATGCCATCGCAGCGTCTAATGAAACCGAATGAAATATCTTCTAATAGAGCTACCTGGGTACCTAGAGGTATGTATTAAGTCTGCTCACTTCCAAATATGTATGAACCCTCAAGCCTACTGCAGTGCCACCCTTTCACACTCAATGCAGGGTTTCACACCTGCGGTGTAAACTCACATTCCAAAATAAAACATCATGTACCACTGTCGTCCTCGTGAGAGGCGTGGGTATATATTTGGACAAGGGTGAGAGTAAATGCGACGATGCGATGCTCGGCTACCACGAAAATGTCATGAGCGCCGGGTTTAGCGCTAGAGGTAGGAGGAAATGGCTGCTTGCGACGGTGGCCATGGGTAGGATGGCGACGAAATCAGTTATCTTCCAGTCGTGGGGAACGAAGGGCGCGACGGCTATGATGACCATTCCCACGAGGAAAATAAGGGAAAAGATCATGGAGAATTTGAACTTCTTCAGCACTTTTGGAACCTCGATGAAGAAGTTGGAGAATTCGGCCTCCTTCGACGTCGCACCCCATGTCATGTCGATTTCGAACATGTGGCACAAGATAGCCTGGCTCACATGAAGGGACAGGCCGCCCAGGAAGATGGCCAGGAGAAATGTCCACTTGAAATTTTCGTATACAGCGTACGCAAGAGTGCGCTCGCCGACACGATAGCGCATGACGGCCAGGGCGAGATTTCCGAGCCCGTTGAAGACGATGATGATGGAGAACCAAACTTGCCAAGAGTCGATATAATATTTGTCCAGGTACCCATTGAACCAGCCCATGATGAAATAGTTGACAGAGGTCATGATCCATGCGGCACCGATGGCGTAGTACGTGCCGATGTACGAGAGAATCGTCACCTTGGATGTAAGTCGGATGTTGGAAAACAGGAAGCGTCGAAATAGAGGTGTAAACGGGCCCAACCAGATCCATTTGCGAAGAGGATGAAAGAGCAATTCGTTGCAGCCGTATGCATACTTCTCCCATCTAGCCAACTCGTCATAGACCGTCAAGGATACACCCTCTTTGAATCCTTCGCCAGCCCAGGCGGCGAGACGGATGATGTAGCCACTGCACTGGAGACGGAGTGACATGTCAAAGTCCTCGGAGACATGCGATTCGGACCAGAACTTCTCGTACCCATCTTCGTCGTCGTATGAGACTTGTTGGATTGCGCTCCACCGTAGGATTGCATTGTGACCGACGAAGGGTGCCACATCACCGTTGGAGACGGTATACCTGATGGCGCTGTAGATGAGGTTGGTGAAGAAGGTGATGCCATTCTCGAAGTATGTATGGACCACCTGCATGACACCGGAGGAGAATTGCATGATGCCAACATCTGGAGATAGTTCCATTTCGGAAACAGCATCTAAAAGACAGTCCGAGGGTACACGAGTGTCAGAGTCAACTGAGAATGTCTGGGTTAGCTACAATTATCTTGGGTGGACGACGAAGGGGTATGGGGTCCTTACTAATGAGAATATAGTCGCCAACGCGAATGTTGCCATCAGCCCAGGCTCTGCCATCTTCTTCAAGCACCTCTTTCAATGACCTTTCGTACGCCATGGCCTCATCACCTTGCGACCATTCCGGGCCACGGTTGTACATTGCCAATTTATCCTCCACTTTGCATGAAATCATGAGTGCAAAGTTCATGTTGGAGGCTTTCTTAAACTTGCCGCGGCGCAAGAAGCCATTCTCACCATGTCTAGGACGAGCAACCCATCCTATGCTATGATCAGCGTAAAAGTCGATGCGAGCTCGACGTTCCTCTTCGGGGATAAGTTGAAGACCATCGTCATTCATGAACAGATTTGCAGATCCACCTTGCAGTTCATATGTACTTATGGCCTGCTTAATGGAGCGGACGGTGGGTTGAATGACGCCCGCAAGGCCCTCCTTGTATACCGGGCATTGCACAGTCTATTCACAAACCAAACGTTAGTATCTGGTTTCTTCAGCAAAGGGTGGTTGAAAACAATATCTTCCCCACGAAAGACTAAACGGCAAACGGGCTACGATTATAGGTGGAGGGCAATATGGAAGAAACTAAAACCCAACTTACAACGTGAGGTAGAGTCGCCGTTCGCAGTCTTGGTGGTGGCCGAGCGGAGTAAAACTTGGAATTGATGGTCAGCTGGCGAATGGGGCCAAATATTTGAGCCAGGCAGCCGACCATGACCTGAGCGAAAAAGAGTGAAAAGAAGACCTGGATCGGGAGTAGCGAGACTAGACACAGTCGGACATAGCTCTGGTCGACCGAAACCTCGATCGCAAGCTGTCTCCAAGCAGCTCCCAAGGACATGGTGACGAGGACGATGACAATCGAGACCAAGTAGGTGTTGAGCAGATGAACTGGCCGCTTTTCGGGCTTGATCTGCCCACTTTCCTCGTCAATTTCGGTCTCTTCTACTAGGTATCTGGGGCCTTTCTCTCCTTCATCGTTGTCAACCTCGCCGGTCTGCCAGACGAGTTCCATCAGTTCCGACTCGATAGCCTTGGCTCGTTGAACGAGATGCAGCGCGTCGTCGTCCCAGACGACAAGCAGCGCTTCGGATGCGACGAAGGCAGCGAATTGGTGCTTCCTAGCTCTTGACAGGTCATCAATTGTCGGCAAAATCTGAATCCGGAGCCCATTCATCAATGGAACATCCACGGCCTCCGGGGACCACGACAAGAAGGTCTTGATCACTCTGGAGTTGACAGTCATGGCACACTGTTCGTCAATCAGCGTAAGCAGTTTCGGTTGGAGAGTACAAGATGAGACGACATTACCTGAACGTTGAGTGCGCAGCATGCTATCGCGAAGGTCGAGCCTCCCAGGGCAGGCGGGCAGGCCATGTAGGATCCCTTTGCTTTGCGGAGAAGAACACCCTCGATATCACCGCTTCCATCGCTAACCCATAAATGAGCACACTGCTGCTGATACAAATAGTTGACCATGACCTCATGCTTGATCTCATCTAGGAATACCGAGCTGTTCACCGATCGGGTAGAACGTCCCGATGTTGAATTCCTGGACGAGTCGAAGTTCGACGGTGGCCCAGTGAGTCCGAAGGCATCGAGATCGACCGGCGCCGACGGGCTTTGCTCTATGAAAAGGCCACCCGTCGGTACAGAAGACGCTGCCGCCTTCTTCTTTTTATTATCGGGTCTTTCGGCCCTAAAGTAATTGGATAATCCCATCGCTGAGACTATTCGACTTTTCTCTCAGGAACCCAGTTCAACGAAAGAAATTTAAGGAAATAAGCGGAGCATAAATCCGATGGTCTGGCTAGATCTATCAACGAGAAGCACAAATTCCTGCAAGTTGAGACTGCCTGTCGTGTCGGCGTATGAAGGATTGCAACACCAGAGTTTCAGACGCTCTGATATGCTACCACCGGGAAACCAGATTAGTATTATGATAGCTGTTAAAGTCGGATCGTGTAGTCTTGGCGGGCGATGAGTGCCAAGCCATACCAGGCTACGTAGGTAGTAATGAAAGAAGTTTTAACCAAATATCCGGAAAGATATAAACGACTCACAAAAGGAATGATCGTGGAGAGCCTACGCCTGGCTATCGAGTCGGATGCGCTGCTGCACAGGGGATTTGCTTTCCCCGGAAGAAAAGATCGCAAGTGACATCCAACTGAGAGCAGGGAGCGGTGGTATTAAAGTTAGAGGGTAGAGCTCTAGAGTATTAAGGGTATACTAGGAAATGAAGACGTGGTTCAGTGAAAGGGAAGGAAGCGAGCGTGGAAAGATTTGTCCAGACAGGCTTTGAACTCTGCAGTCGGTTGCCTTGAGGGCCAATAAATCAAAGAGCGAGATCAGTCGGAGCAAGCTTTCCTTCTCGGAACGGACCAGAGTCCAAGCGGGAAGTTAACAGCTTGAACAGACGGTCTAGTCGATAGCCACAGACCGCCTGAGAGAATCTAGGCGAGGCACTAAAGCGAATAAAGCTGCCCAGCTAGTAATTATGCTTCGAAGGTGGTCAATAATCGTTCCGCCATCGACCTTGTTGTAAGCAGACGTGGGAGGAGGACCAGATCTTCTTAGCTGTATGGTATGGTTGGCCATATCTGGCTAGCAAACCCCGAAGGCAATTCAGCAATGAAACGAGGCGCGAAAGTGTACTTTGGACTTTGGACTTTGGCTAAGACCTCGATAGACCTCCATCGTCGCCATGACATGCACTGTTCAAGGGTGGTAAGTAAGGGTGGTAGGTAACTGCATACATCCCTCATAACCGTTGCTATCGGGAGGTAGGATGGAACGAAATCTTGGCATGCTCACGACTCTCCAAGCCAATCATGAAAGATACACTCCTCTTGATAGGTAATCGACATCGCAAGCGAAGGTAAGGTAAATGCTATCGTTTTTTTTCTGGAGTTGAATGGTCGCGATAGAGAAGAGATTGCTGCACTGTTAACAGCTTCAATTCCCACCGTATATGATCTTGTCAGAATATTCTACTCAAAACAGTAGCCGAGTGAAAAAGCCAAAGCCAGCTACCTAAAGATGTACTTGGAAGAACTATCGAAAAGGATAAATTTGGCGTGGCTTCTCCTGAACCTGGTACATAGCAGTACATTCTGCGTCGCCATCTGACAGGGCCGATATGGTTGGACAGTCAAAATAACCATTGGTGTGAACTCGATTCTGCATGCTGCACGTTGCACCCTGTACAGCCAGGATCCAATGGGAAGCCCCAATTTCCTTTTTCGTGCTGCCGTCTTTCTCGTATTCTCGGTGCAAACTGCATGTTGATGCTTCTACGCTTCTACTTCTCGGCTAGAATCTTCAAGGTCAATGGTTTGGGGAATGTTTGTACGAACTATTTCCATTCTAGTAGCAACCTCGCGGTCCGATTCTTGCCACACGCATCACCTCGCACTTCGTAGTCTTTGATCTTGACCTTGTCGCGAAGCACAGGCTAGTAAGTACTATTAGATGATGGAGCTTTGGAGGCGACTTGATATTGCTAAGCATTTACCAAAACTAAAGACGGGCAGAGCCGCCGCAAGCTGAAGCTAATCTTCGCGTAATTTTGACAGTACCTTCCACTCACCCATAATCCATTCAGCTCTACAAGATTTCGTTGGTCCTGCGCTTACGCCCCACCGATCTATTGCATGCGTCCTCTCTACCCGAAGCCGAAAACTGAAGACTTTGGTCTAGAGTTACTGGCAAATCCAGGATACGATTTTCGTAGATAGGAAATCAGCCAGCCACAAGGAAATCGAAGCCCAGGAGTATTGGATATCCCGCCTCTTTCATTTTTGAGAAGAAAACCCGCTTTGGCAATGGCCATTCCAGGCCTAGGTGACTACAGGTAAGTGATTGACAACTTCTAACCCCCACCTACGTATCCTAAGAGTCTTCTATCTTCCATCTTGCGATAGGCAATACAGTAACGTTGAACCGCATAAGCTTAGAGGTATCCATCGGCCTCAGTCAGGTCAATCGAGATTCTTCTACTAGGAATCTGCATTACCCTGTCCTTGCTGACTGATCCCTTGACAACACGTTCATCAAGCTCTCCAATCGCGATCTGACAGTATGTACATGATACCTACATGTAGTATGGTGCATCTGATGTACCTCCAGGGGCTCTAGGATGTACTGACAGGTGGGTATGGTACCTACAGGTATCTACGCACCTACGCGACCATCCCGTTTGACCAGTGCATTCCATTTAATAGAAACAACCTACTACCACACCAAGGTCTCGGAGTACGTGATTATACTGATAGGTCTCAATACCGTAGCAAGAACTCAATACTCAGATAATAAGATAATTCTAAGTGTATGGTGTATAGAATCTAATTACTCCAATGCCCAAGACCAAAGGCAAATTAATCCATATTTGTCACAGACCCCCCCTACCCTATCAAAGAAATTACCGATGTACCCATTCTTCGCCGTTTCCTGTTATTACTACCCAAGTGTCGAATTACCCCCCAATCATTTACAGTTCCTCATCGCCGTCGCATTGCTGCCACATTGTAACCTTGCTTACCTCCATGGCGGGGTTGGTCCATGTAGGAAACCATGTGTTTCGCGCGTTCCAGAAATCTTTCTTCGCATTGGGGCTACCGTCGATCCAGGGCTTACCGCTCTGCGAGTCTTCGAACCAGCCGTTGGTGCCACCAACAGCAACGTTCAGGATTAGATAGAATTCCTGATCGAAAGGGGTATTGAAGCGGCCAGTCTCCGACCAGGTGTCCATGAGACGGGTGCCGTTGCTGGTAGCCTCGGGGAAATTACCCCTGTGCCAGAGGGGCTCGTCAAAGTTGGTGTAGAGCACCTGCAAGAGACGTGAGTTGACGTAGGTAAAGAGGTATTTCTGTGACCATTCGAGACCGAATGTGTTGAACCCAGCGGAATATGTCGTATGCAGTGACTCGCGTTTTACGTTGGTCCTCCACCAAGCATCATTGACGTGATCTGGTCCCCAGTGGAGAGCGGATGACATGATGTTGTTACCGCCTTGAGCGTACGTCCAATTGTTGCCTCGGCTCTCCATGATGTCAATCTCACCACTGGCCGGCCAAGGTCCATACGTATCCTTGACTGGCATCATCCAGATGGCTGGCCAAAGCCAATCTCCCTGCGGGAGTTTTGCTGTTACCTCGACACGCCCATACTTGAGAGTAGCGCCCTTCCTGGTGTGGATGCGACCAGATTTAGTTGGGGGAACGATGGTCGCATTTCCGACGGTGGTGTTGGTTGCAGCTACGCAGTCCGACTGTTCCTTTGAAGTGCAAGTACCATCTTTCAGAAGGTCTATCAGGGAATCTTTGCTAATCAAATCTGCGTCCTGGAGTGTGGGCTTGATAAAAAGGTGACCGTTCCGAACGTAGACGTTTTCATCATTTCCAGTGGTTTGCTCGAACTCGCCATTGCTATGTATCATCATCAGCATCAACTTGCAAACAGTGACAGGAAGGCGCCTTTATCTTACCCGAAGCCTCCAAGCTGAACTTCCTTGGTCCACACAGCGTCGTTGAAGGTTGCGAAGCTGTCATCAAGCACCAGACAATATTGGTGTTTGACAACACTTCGTAGCCCATCCCATACCAAGAACCCAGAAATCCCCAGACCGACCAATATACCCAAGATCGGGATGATTGTGACCCACTTCTCCTTAGGGTCCTTCTTGTCAAGCCAGGGCTTTTCCAGTTCTCCTTTCTTCACTCTTCTTGTGTGGAAATACCGTGGCCCGGCAGGTTGTCTAGGTATATCGGAACTCCCGTAGCTCGAAGGCGGTCGCGAACCCGACGGCGATGCAAAGGGGTTCGTAACGCCTAGCCTTCGCGAAGACTGATTATCCGCCCTCTCCTCACTAGAAGGAGTCCTGTCCGTATTTGGTGTTCCAGGTCGGAGAGGTGTTGCCGTCGCCGCCGGATTGAAAGAGCTGCCAGCCTGATCCTCCATCCTATTGATGGGCGAAGCTCAACAGCAAGAGGACTTTTTCAGTTGATTTGAATGTTGAACCAATGATTACACCTAAATTGCATAAAAATAGAAGTCAAGAATGCGATGAAAATAAATGATGAGAAAACAGCGATGACCAAATATTATCGGGTGCGGATTGACACCGAGACCTGTTATACTCTTAAGCCTTGGTAGCAAAAGAGGACGAGATAAAACTTAAGTGTAAAATAGCAGTAGCACCGACCTTCTCAAGATACTTCACACTAGTATTAGTCTCCCGGGTTCTAGCCCGAGAGCTGTTTGCTCGATGCTACTGCACAGCTTCAAGCTAGCTAGCTACATAGGTAGATACGTATGAAAGCCTTGTAGATGTCATGTACCTAAGAGATGCAAGGGTCTCGTTGGGGATGTGCTAGGGATTGTTTTATTCTTACTATGTACATGTATCTAGCCCAGGATGGTATGCAGGTTATTGAGGGTGTGGTATCGTCAGACTTCTGGGCCATTCGAGTGTGGGAGAGTTAAACGGGAGATGTGATAAGAGGCGCTTGGCATCCCGAGCTGTACAAAAGAGGCTTGAAAATATTGACCGGCGTGGCCTTCGTGTATACGCCACATTGGGGGTGTAAAAGATAATAGTTTGGGGGGTTGAGGGGGACACGACAAGCGCCCTCAATGTTGGTCCATTGAACGCCTCTTCAGCTCTTGACATTCTAGACCTTTTTGGGCACCTAATCCGACAATAATTTTCAGCGACAATACGTGCCCGCGTTTGGTGTAAGCGTGTTATACTAAAAATGATCTATGTGTTCACCATTTACTCTCAAGCTTCATCCAGAAAGGTTTGGATGGTCGGAACGCAAAATGTGATCAGTCATATTTTGGTCGTCCCGAATACCGAATAACCGAATATATGCCCATACTGATTTTCGTTAGGGGGCGCGCGGCTAGAATTCGCGAAAATACCTCTACGGAACATTCCTGACTTTGCCGATCAGCTTAAGCGTCTTATTGCCCATGTTTGTCACTCGCCCTATTGGCTTGTAAAATCAATGCGTAAAGGTAAAAACCACAGGCTCAGAGAAACTTACGTATCGTCATATTACTGAGAATGAACTTTACTAGGTACCTACCTAAGTACCGTAATGAACTCATTCGGGATTATTTTGTCCATCCCTGCCAAGATTCAGAATGGTAGGGCTCATGGTTCATTTAGGGCGTGCGTGCGGGAACTTATCTAAGGTTATCTAAAGAATGTCGATCAGGGACAAGGTCTACGGCTTACAACTATCCTCAAGCATCTTCATCAGTTTATGTGTCAAAAGTCTAGGGACCTACCTTGGCGCTTTCCAGTCCGCCTGGTCTGCACCCGCATTTCATACCTAAGTGGGTGAGTAGTTCTCCGAAGCTGAAAGATGATATAGTATTCGAGTTCATTATGTCGTCTTTTGGGTTTGTAAGAATATGGCTCTATCCCCCCGACAAACATACGAAGGCGACCAATGACCACCCCAAATGAAGCAGTTTTACTAACAGATAGGTAATAGGTAGCCATCAGTGGTCCTTGAAGAGCCGACTATCATACTACCGGTCTTGTTCATTATCAGGTGTGATGGCATAAAACCGATACTAATAAAACACTCGAGGTGTTGGCAACGCAAAGGCATCAATATTAGGTAGGTAGGTAACTAGGAAGATCGCTTTACAAGCTCATAGTAATGATCCTAGGTATAGGTTCATAGGCAAAGTTGGCGGTTTATCAACTATTCTAATATTCTCAAATTAACAACTCTCATTCAATAACCAGAGTGCATCAGAAACCTACTTCTAGAGGACCCAAGCCGGGACCGACTCTCAAGGCTGCAGTCGCATCATGCTCCTAGGCTAGTCTCAATCATAAGGTCAAGAAGCAGGTGATGTTGTTATTTCTTTTAATTCATCAATGATACAAATGTTGCCTTCTGTATGTATTCCGTGGTGGTATCTAAATGGATAGGTAACAAGACAAGCTGGGGACAAATTCAATATGTTATGGAAATCGACCTCGTTGTTATGCGTCGGTACTACCTACGCTTTAATTGGTGCACCTTGGAGTCGAGATTATGCTCATTTCCTACCTTGTGTAATACACAGGTAGGTGTAGGTATGAATGCATTTGCCTTTGGTGGCATACGTGATACGGAAGCCACACTTATAGCACGGAATCCAACTGATTAAGCCAGTTTAGAATGGCAGCGGAACTTTGGAAAAAGTCGAGTAGGTTCGCTGAGCTCTCCGTTATTAACTGGAATAAACTAGGTACCTAGGTAGGTATAACCAAAAAAGTTTTCAACCAACAAATTTACTAAAATGGTACTGCATTCATCACTTTCATCTTAACTTCAAGCACCTGGCCCAGAACCATTAAGTATTAAGACTGACGGGCATAGACACCTACACCTTGTTTCGAGTACGTGAAATGGGACACTATAACAGCCACGATCGGCAAAGGTCTACTGTGGAAAGTCATCGGCTGCAATGATATTGTCTCTTGCTGGTTGCATACCAGTGATGACCTCTTGTCCCTAGTGACCAGCTCAGAGTAGCCAAAGCCCGCAGAAACGGAGAAAGGCCCGGATACTCTACACCATGCTGAGCTAATTGCTGGATTTGAGAATATATGATAGATGTAGAAGTCATGAACAATGCAACACTAGAGGAACGCTGGTAGGTAGGTAATATTGCCATATTATTCCTGTGCTAGTAGACTGTGATTAAGAACCTACTACTTATGTTCTCCGATGCTGGCCTTGGAAGTATCATGTCATGACAATAGGGCTCATAGATGTCAAACATGTTAATTGTATACAGTCACTCCACAGGTCTTTGATTGTAAGACACTCCTAAGTAACATACCAAAACGAACTAATAGAAACCTACCTCCAATATTGGTGACCAATACATTGCGCCAACATACATGTTAAGATGTACACTTCAGAAATCTCTTGGACTCCAGGTGAGTTGCCTAGGGATTGCTTTTGACATAATTCAAGTCTGATTTGTAACAGAATCCTATGATCCCGGGGAAAGCGAATACTCATGACAAGGGGCTGAAAATAAACAGTGCTAGCCGGAGGAGGAATTAAGCAGTAGCCCTTTAGGAACAGCCGTATTCCAACCCTTCTCCTAAGATACCTATCTTAGGTAAGTCTCACGTTCTTCTAATAAGACCTGATTTATCCATCACTCAGAACTTTATATAACACTATTCCAATGTTGGCAGGTTTTTACTCATTGTTCTCGGGTTCATGTCTAAAAAGAGTCTCATGAATGTATGGATGTATGATCCGACGGATTTAGAGACTTTCATGTTGGGTCTGAACTGCGAATTACTCATAACGTGTGTTCTCATTCCCACAAAAAGGTTATGTACCTATCTACCTACCTACTTACCTAGGTAAGTAGGTATGTATTAGGTGGAGTCATAGTTATGAGGGATGCTTTGCCATCGCGTGTACTATTAGTAGCAATTTTGAAATTCGACGTAGAAGCCAATCGGATCATTAAAAAGGTACATACAAAGATTCCTAGTTTCGCTTTCATTCTCGGCGTACTCGATTTATATTCGAGTGCTAGGGGTCAGTGGTGAAGTGCCGTGCCGCTCGGAGTTACGACCACGGATCAGGAGCAGTAAGAGGAAGAAAGAAACGAGCAGGGTATTTCGTTTTGTAGGTCTTGATATCGATAGTATTATTTACCTAGTTTGCTCTACTAAGCATGATAAGCCATACCTTTATGAAGATGTTAGAATCCCTTCTTGTTTCTAATTGACAGCATGGCGAGCTGATGAATCGTAAGTATCAGTCAAGGGTGATACTATTTGCCTGGGTAAATACCTAGATGTTCATCCTATTGTCGGGGGTTTCTAAAATAGCGTCCACTTCACCAAAAAGTGACAACAAGTCAGCATGTTCAATATTCGAAGTGAGATTTCATGGATATCTTGGTTTGCTTGCCGGCTATAACAAGGGTTTCCCCGTGGGATTCCATGGGTACCCGGACTACCGACTCTTAGCAAAAGTACACAGCTCAAATGAGGCACAGTGCATGTTGGCAGCTGAACATCTCTTGCCGGCGACACGTTGTTGACGACATGCTCACTCACCTTCATCTACATGAAGCTAGCTCTAGTATATTTTCGTAAGAAACACCAAAGCCACACATAGCGATGCAGATCTGTTGGGGACCAGATCTTGTGTCTCGTGATTTTGCATCGAATACGAAATAGGTAACTATGCTGGCTGATGCGTAATGAGAGCGATAATAGACTTATAAGGAGTGGCCTATTGAGTCAAGTCTAGACGCCAGGAAACAAGGTAGATAGATCTGCCTCATTCCAGCAATAACTAATAAGCGCGCGTCAGTAACGCAATGGATCCGGGGGCTTGGAGATCTAGGTACTACGATGATGATGACGATGATATGAGGAGTGGATCCGATTGATGGGAGCGTGGGTATGGTATGTCAACGTTCTTGGGGGACTCTTTAAATAGTAGCTGGGCTACTTTGCTGGGGTTTCAGATTGATATTTGAATCCAAAAGGGTCTATAATAGCAGGTGGTAGTAGGAAGAGAAGGCGGGACGGGGACGTCAGTTTAGAGAATGCCGCTGTGAGTTGAAGCAAGCAAGGCAAGCTAAATGTAGTGTTTCTACGCCGCGCGTTTTCGTCCATCATCTCGGCGTCCGGGACCGAGACCGAAGCCGAAGCTGAATTCGCATGTGAGGAACCTTTCTAAGCCCGGCAGTGTATTCGTATTTTCGCTTTTCTTTTTTTAAAAAAAAAGATAAAAAATGGACCAGAAGGCCTTTTTGTTCTTGTTCCTCTTCTTTCTCGAATTCCTCCGTTGTCCCTTTCCCCTTCAAGTAAAAAGGATACGAGCTCAGCGTCGGAAGGAACCTGGTGCATGTTGACGAGTCGGAGGCCTAACCTTACGAGACAATTGCGAAAGCCATAAGTCAGATCCAGCTGGGTGTGTATAACGTCTATAGAGCAGCCGATTGGCTGGTTTTCTAAATAAATGATCGACAGCCCCCACGCCCCCCCCTCATAAGAAATAAAGTGAGTGTGTTACATCTCCGCCTTAACTCAGATGTCTTTTGTTTTTCCCTCTCAATCAACCAATTATACTCCACCGTCTATCATTTGAAATACCGAAGCCCTGCCAATCCGCTTGCGACATGTACGAATAGCGTTCGAATGCCGTAGATGACCTGAAGGAACCGGGGGACCAGCCTCTAAAAACAATGTAGGAAATCTATAGGAACACAATCCATCGTACACTGGTAGCGATAGTATTATCGTTCGCCCCTCCTCCCGTTTTTGTCTATCCCCACTCGAGAAAAGGGAAGGCCTTCCGCGAGGAAGGATGCTTCTTGATCTAGTAATTCTATTCTATAATGAGCCGATGATGTAGGAAAAGAACGAGACAAAAGGAAGACAAAAGGGATGAGGACAAAAAGAGATGAGGGCGAAAAGAGAGACGAGAAGAAAATAGAAAAGGGGCCGGGTCCACCCAACTATTTTGGTAACGAACCCCGAGCTCTAAGATTCGTAAAGTGGTTAGAAGAAAACGAACAGAATGAAAAAATCAGGGAAGTAGAAAGAAGCATCCATCGAATCGCGACTCGCAGGGAAACCAGCATAGGGCAGTGCGCTATGTCGTGCTACCTGCGCGTCAGCTTTGTACCACTGCATAGAAGTCGCATTGTATCAATATCGCATAATTCGCCAGGTTGGTGGTAGAATGTCTGTAAGCGGCCCCAATGAAGCTTTGATAGGTCAACGAGCGGCTTATTCGTCGCATTCAACCTGTAACTCCGAAAGCCCTCGGCTCCATTAGATCGCTGTGGAAGACCCCGGCCTAAGCGACCGAGATGTCTTTCTCGCCGTTTGCTGCAAGTCGCAGAGAGACAATATCCGGGCCGAGGAGGCGAGTCTCCGGATCCTCGAGTAACGCTCCGTAGGAACCTTGTGGCTGGCGGTAGGATATGTCTTCCATGGCTGGAGGCCATGATGAGGCTGGTCTGGAAAGTACATCCCAGACCACAGATGCAGCAATCATCATCATCATCATCATGGACAAGTCCTGGATGGAACGGAGCAAATCAGGATGAGACTTTGGGAGCTTCCTTCCCAATGACACCTTGGATGAGCTAGGCTCGTTCCTATGAGTTCCATAACTGGCACGCCGAGGCTGACTGGATAAAGATGACTCGCTCGCACTATAGGAACCGCGGTGAGACGTATGGGGATCGACCACGTCTTTGGGGGCTAGGGGATAGACGAAAGCATGCAATCTCGTTTCATCTGCATCATCCGGACTCTCGGTAAGCTTATCATCGTGCAACTTTCTCTGGACGTCCGTGTTCGCTTGATGGCGCGAGTCATATGACGACGCCGTCAGCTGAAGGGGCTGAAAGAATACATAGGGCTGGACGGCCAGCTGTTTATTGGATGATGCCCCCAACAGAGCCGCATCGGGGTTGCCAACTTGGAAGGTATTCACGATTCTGGTCGTCCCCTTAACCGAGCCCTCTGCCGATCTGCGTGGGCTAGGTGGTGGCGTAGGTACGTCCGGTCGAGGTCCGATAGGCCCTGGTCTGCCACATCATTTAGGGTTAGCTATAATTCACACTGCTTGAGAACCACCTGGGCGAGTACACGCCATTATTTCGTCCATGTGCCAGGCCCCAAGCCATGTTTCAGAGTGAACAAATCATTTCAATATAGAAGCAAAGGATGACTGATACTGACCTAGGTCCTGGAGTAGGCGGACGCGGGGGGTAAGGTAGCGAGACAGGCAAGTCTAGGGCGATCAAGACGTTGACAAGCCGCACGGCCACCACAGAGAGTTGCTTAGCCACCTGTCCCTGAACTTCGTTGCTTTCTGCCGGGGAACTTGGACTAGGTGGCGGTGTCGGTACCGGCGGACGGGGAGGGATTGGGGGTGGCCGTGGAGGTGGTCCAGGAGTGGGAGGACGCGGCGGATCTGGAAACGAAATCTTTCCGAAGGGATTCATCTTGGCCGCTAAAGAATCGGCTTCAAAGTAATGGAATAAAATTGCTTCACTTTCGGATTTCGAAGGGAGTGAGGCGAACATGGAGAAAGGGGGATGAAGCATCCTGTTGGAATATGAATCTTTCGCTGAATCTTTCGTTGTGAAGATCAAAACGAGATAACTTGGTCTATGGTCCTTGGGTCTTGTAGGGTTGAGATGATAGCAGCGAGAGGAGTATGATTTGAGTCGCTTCCAAGGGCCTGATTTATAGTTGCCCATCGATTCCAAAAGACGTGTCCCTCATGGAGGAATAGGGGCACGGCAAAAGGAACTGAGAGGATGTATGTTAGATGAACGGCTCGGCACGTACCGTAATGGATTTGCTACGATCCCACCACTGAGCGACCATACCAAGAAGACCTCGCGCTCGTGGTCTCGTGGAGGGAAGGATAGCCTACCATGTTTGCTATACCAAGGAGGGACATGCTAACATGTTGTTAACCGTGGCTTTCCCCACCACGAGTTTCATGCTCTATGGATGCGACTTGCGACAGGAAGTTGGATCTGCGCCTCGATGTCATGGAGCTTGCGGCTAAGCTCTCTCTAGATATTGCCATTTTGGAAGCGATAGAAAAGTCATCGAGACACCCCTTGGAAGTGCCTACCAAGGTAGGTAATATGACTAGTGCATGATGTCGTCAACCCCCAAGCAATGAACGGCCACAATAAGTCACGATCCTAATATGGATCCCTGATAGCAAATGACCCAAGGAGCCAGGCGCATTCGCAGATACCAATTCGACGAGGTTCGAAAGTTCCCGACAGATTGGGTGCACTATAGTCTTGCAGGTGAGACTGAATTACAAGGCGTGAGATGAGTTTTAGGCGTACGATATTACTGGATCGGGCTCTTAGGTGGTACGAATCAACCCGACGGATTCCTCAAGCACATACGTAACTTATTCGGTGGACGGGCATGGAATGGAATGATGGATTTCGAAACGACGATATAAGCTTTGGGAGTCGTTTCTAAGACTATTCTTTAGGTAACTGCTTTATTGAACACAAGGAAGCTCGTGATAGCCATCTATGGTAGGACCAGCAGTCGATCATGCGGCTCAGCCCAGTCTGGGGAGTTTCCGTCCTTTTCGTTGGTCGCCCTACGTGCATCGAGCCTCATATAGCCGAGCTAAGCGCGTGTGGTGAAAGTGGTTGTTGGTGAGACTATCTCGCGAGATGACCTAACGGCAAGTGAGCAAATGGATGACGGCCGCATCCGCGCCGTCGACATGCCGGTCGCTGACACCGTGATTGGTCTACGGAAGCCATGCGTCATTCAAGATGGTAGTCTTCAGCTGGACCACGGGCTCTGGTTGCATAACGGGCACACGATTGGCCTCGGAAGAAACTACCACAGCGAGGATGCGAACCCATTCGTCGGTACGATTCGATAGGCTATATGCTATTGGTCAACAATTGCAAATTTGATCGTGTTTCAAGGGCCGTGCTGTCTTATGCTGTAAGATGGTTTGCCATACGGTACTACTTACGCATGCATTATCCCGCGCTGGAGTACGACGTCACCCGGCTTGCAAGACGTCTCGACAGGCTTGCCGTAGGTGCCTTGGCCGTCGATTATATCAAATTGATCAGGCGGAGTCACGAGGCTTAGGGTGCCCCGTAGCACAATAAGGTAGTCGGTCGACGTGGTACGGTGCATTGTACCCTCAGATTTTGGGGGAACATCCAGATAATACGTATTGAGACCACCCGGTACTAAAAGGAGCGAACTAAATCAGCAATGGCCCTTGGTAGAAAGAGGTAGGGGTCGAGTATTGAGCATTGAGTGTCAAGACACATTGCAGGAGATGACAGCAGATGACAGCGTCTGAATACACCGAGCAGATCATGCTGCTGTGCTTCGTAGAAGGATAACGAGAAAGATTGGGATCGAATCATCGGCAATCCACATACACACTATTCCTATTCCTGGCACCTGGTCTAGCTCTAGATCACCACTGTAGGACTCGTCAGCTTTCTCACATGCTCATGACGTTATAGCCACCAAGGGAACAAATCATTTCAGATAAAGAAGGGAAACAAGAAGCGACTGACTGTCCATCATTGCTGGTTGGTACATGCTTGGTGGATGCCACTCGTGCTCTGAAGAGTGCACCTCCCAAAAGGGGCTCAGGCTCGAGAGTGTCTACTCGAACCTCTACGCCGGGTTCCGAATGTGGCCTTTGAGTGCCTGATGCTATAAGAGGCAAGTTTGAAGCAGTAATGCGCCTAGGTGGTGGTGGCTGAGTCGGGGAGGCCATTGTTTCTGGTTATATTTGGTAATAACGTGGGTACCTACTTAATACAAGAAGATGGTAGGGCTGTATGTAAAACACGTCCAGGTGGCTATTTGGAATTGAAGGCCACCATGACGAGAGTCGCACAAACTTATATATGCATATAGCCCCTGAAGTATACACGTGAGCCTTGAGGAGTACAGTATGTGCCGTGTGGATAACTGAAGGAATTAGCGCTGGTCTAGCTATAATGTCGATGACAAATGAAGTGAATTAATCAGCGGTAGACAGTTCTGTATATCTTACCAATCAAAGGTTAATAGTAACACATGCCAGATCGACATCAGGATTAAAGTAGAAGCTATCGTGGAGTCTGACTTGGAAATATGAAGCTTCAGTGGCACGAGAGTTTACGAGGAGCGGGTTAGCGCCAATGGATATGGAACCGCCTACCCAGCTGTTTACCTAGGTGAGTTGGTGAGCAGGGGGCATCACCATGTTGATCTTACCAAGATGTAGGGAAACTAACGAACTTGGATACCTAATTTCTTGATAATCGTCTAATAAACGAGGCATAATATTCTCCCTGGCGATAGAAGCTGACAATGGCACGGCTATGGTAGTGCAACGTCCCACTCATACGTTCAGACTAAAGGGCGTCATGAGAAATTGGTTTAAAGCAACTTGATAAAAGACGAAAAAAACGTACTACTGAATTCACAGACAATCGAAAAACTGTAGACAGCCTCAGCGAGTACCTAGATCTAGCATCCCTTACTTCACGCCAAACGCCCAGCTAAATGGATTCCCTAACCTCAGTTTTACCAGTCTAGCGATAACCTCTGGCACGACTGCGCGAACGGCTGCGACCTCGTAAGCTGTCGTAACTGGGACTGCGTCGTCGGTCGTCGTCATGGTCGTTATGGCTGTCTCGTTTTCCACCGCCTCGCCGTCTCGGAGATCTCGATCTCGACGCATAAGAGCCTGAAGGACTACGGTTGCGACGGGTAGGGGGAGATCGCGATCGGGAGTAGGAGCGCGGCCTATAGGTGTCGAAGTTATCACGGCCAGATCGACCGTAGCGTTGGGGAGAGCGGGGTGGTCTTCCTCCGCCAAACCCAGATCCTCCTCTTGCACCACCGGAAGGGCCACTACCAGCAGCTCTTCCTCCACCTCTAGGGCCGGGCGCAGGAAGTCGAGGGTCAATGTTGGCGCCTCGGCTCGCAGTCGGGGGCGTAGGCGAAAATTTGCGTCGGGGCAACACAATCGAGACATTGATGACAGTACCGTCAAGCACGGCCTCATGCATGTGAGCGATAGCTGCTTCCGCATCCGCCTCGTGAACGTAGAGGATATAAGCGGTACCGCGATTGGTGTTGTCTATAAAAAGACGAATCAGTAAGTTTGCGACAAGAGTATTCACGAGGGTCTTCATACGTTGTCGGTTGATGGGCATATCAAGGTCTCGAATGGGGCCATATTGGCCGAATATCTCGTGAAGGTGATCCTCATTGATGGTCTTGGTCAATTTCTCGACGACGATCTAGAGAAGGCGGTTAAAATTAGCATGCTAGTCTAGATGAAGTGGAAAAACCGAGGAAGGAGGATGATTCTGGGGATAAGAGTACATGTAAGGAGATATATTTAGCGACTGACCTTGGTACTGCCTCTTAGTGGGCTTTCACTTCGTCCACGATCCTGAGGGCCGCGACTGAGACTTCTACTAGCACTACGAAGTCTACCATTGCGACGAGGGACGGGAGATGGTGATCGAGATTGGGAATGGGAAGGGCGACGACGAGCAGGGGAAGGCGATGGCGAATAACGCGATTTGGGCGTAGGAGAGCGCGACTCAAAACGGTCTCGAGAAGGCGACCGATCATCCATGATTGATGTAGTGTAATGACAAGGTGCAGGTGGTAAAAATCAAGAGATTCGAAGGAACCGTTTGCCTTTGCTTGCTTAGGCAGTCTGAAGAGGGAAAGAAATCAGAACTGGGCCAAGAGTAGATCAATCGTTGGGAGTAAATAAAATTGGAAATTTTTTTAATTTTTAATTTTTATTACCCGATTGAATCGAACTGGAGAAACACCCGCGCCTTGCAGATGGGTGATGTGATGATTTGAGTGGTAGCGTTTGAAGCTCTCCAAGCTAAATGCTAAATGCGGAAAAAGTCAAGGTTCCAAGTTTGAACCAAGGATTGAGTTTTAGAGCATCCAAGATTGGTATAGCGCGACGGGGTGGATCTATCTAGGATTACATAAGCTTCTAACAATGTGTAAGCCACATATGTTAGGTACCTATGTACTACATGAGGTATGTACGTTGTACCTGTGAGCTAGCAGGCTAGGTACTTAGATACATGTAGGGCCAAGATCCGCAGATTCAACTAGTAAGTATCAGGTTAGTGTAAACGCCTAATCACGTGGGTTTGTCTCGTAGCTGACACCTGAGAGCAATTGAACTTGAACAAGAGCATCAACCAAAATCATCATCATAATCATCATCTAGGTACCTATTCCGTAATCCTGATCCATATCTTTATCCTTCTTAACAGTCAGGTACATATTTAACTCTCATAAAACTTCAACATACATATACAATACAATAATCTAATACTCATATCTAAAGTTGGGGTTCTCCCTATCTGTCAGATCCTCAAAAGCATGAGCTAACCGATCGTCGTGAGCCTCACTGACGCCCGCCGCCGCCATCTCATCCCTCTTCTTGTTCTGCCGACTCAGATAGAAACGGAAGAACAACAGAATGATAACAAGAAGGAAGTAACAGCCGATATGAGTTGCAAATGCTGTAAAGTACCTGGGCGCTTCACGGGATAAGAAAACCTGCGGACCGATGGCGTTGCCTGCCGACCAGAAGATGAAGTTCGTCGCTACCACAACTGCCTTCTTGGTTTGTCCGCCAACGTTCCGCGACATCATCGAGAGGCCCAGTGTCTGTGCCGCCCAGAACGACAGTGTAATGTAGTAGGCGATGAGCAGTCCCACGTGCTGCGAAAACGTGTTATTCGGTACCGTCATCAGCAGAATAGTGCCAACGAACGATCTAGATGATGACTATTATTAGCACGAGTCCCCTCATTCCATCGGATAGGGCATCACTTACGGAATAACGAATCCTAGCATGGTCAAAATGTTCTGGTTGAATTTCTTCACCAGCCAGACCGAGCCCAGCAGCACAAGAATGATGTAGAAACCAAGCACCATGGAGAGCAATTGTGTCTGAAGATTAGTAAATCCAAGGCCACCAGAGATGATCAGATTCGCGAAAGCGCCAAGACCACTGGTTGGTAGCGTCGTCGTGAACTGAATCCCAGCGTAACACCAAGTCTGTGGGTCAGTCATGGCGTCCCAGACCTGTTCCTTCTTGAAGGTGCGGTTTTGCAACCCGGTTTGGTTCCCTCGGACACGCTCGACCATCAGGTGCTTGTCTTCCTCGCTAAAGCACTTTGCGCGCATCGGGGAGTCGGGCATCCACCAGAGCACAAAGACGCCGAAGATGACGGAGATGACGCCGTAAGCCAGAAATAGCCATTGCCATGACTTTAGAGGACCGTCTGTGATCAGGGTAAAGCAGTACGCG
The DNA here is from genome assembly GCA_002120315.1 of Hypoxylon sp. CI-4A. NCBI lineage: Eukaryota > Fungi > Ascomycota > Sordariomycetes > Xylariales > Hypoxylaceae > Hypoxylon > Hypoxylon sp. CI-4A. The sequence goes on from KZ111564.1 coordinate 70,938, forward strand.
AGGAGTCCGCCCACGATCTGCTGTGCTCCGTTCATCATATACCAATATGTGACTCGAGAGGCTTGCTCTTCCCGTTTGTACCACATCGCTGAGAGGATGACAAACGCAGGCTGACATGCCGATTCAAACAGTCCCAGCAGAGTGCGGACTGTCACCAACCCTACAAAATTATGACAGGCGGCATGGCAGGCCAGGACGGCACCCCAAGCAATGATCGAGAAGCTGAGGTATTTGGCAACAGGAACTCGCGCAATGATATAGTTCTGATATTACCACCCGTCAGTACACCCGTATCGAATAACACGAGTGGCTGGGGCAGAACTTACCTGTGGATATTCGACAACCAAAATGGTAATGTAAATACAGGTTGTCAGCCACGAAAACTCCTGGCTAACTTGGCCGCTAGGCGTAGTCATGCCAGTGTCCTTCGGCAACCCCATGATGGAAGAAAAAGACAATGTGCCCTTGTCAATCGCTTGGAGGAAGTATGTGACTATCATGACAACTAGAATGCGCTTGTCGATCATTCTGCGCAGCCTGGTATTCTCTTCTTCTGATATCTCCACCCGGGCGGCCGATGAGTATTTGAGGACTTCTTTATCGACTTTATTATAATTGGCATGATCCCCTTTGCCCTCGATGTCTTCGGGCACCGACTGGGCCCGCTCTACCTCTGCCATGGAGTATCGCTTTGCTTCGTCATCTTGATGAGGCGTCAAAGGTAGGACCGTGTCAGGATCTGGAACCTCTGTGGAAGACATGATGCAGATAAGTGAAATCTATCTGGTTGCATCCAAAACGGTCCTCTTTGGAGTAGGTGCCTCAACAGATCCGGCAAGATTTGATATGGGTTGGAGGGTGAGGACTACAGAAGGAGACAGGACAGGACAACACCTGGAACTCGAACCGGGGGAGATGGCATCTTTATTTACGCCTCGCATCATTTACTACCCGACAAACATTGCCTGCGTACGCCCGCCTAATATTGGCGCTGCAACATCGTAAGCGAGCTCTCCGACAAGGGTCCAAGTAACCTTCCATGCGAATGCAAGCTCACTTGCCAATATTGCTCGAGCTAGGAACCACCTCGTCAGATTGGCATCAAAGTGGGGTATAGTATATCGTGGGGGGGCATCATCTAACGAATCACTTTAGGGACCATTACCTACACGTATATGGTACTATTCAGCAGAAAAGTAGCGCCTATGCTAGTGTCAGGCTATAGAAACAGGAATCTGGGCAGTCCGGGGCTTTCTAGGGGGTTGACTGGGGTTAGTTTCTCCAAAATCTGGGGGATGGCGGAGGAACCCCAAAAGCCATAATCTGGAGTCTGGAGGAGTGGGGAGACCTAAGGCGAACCCCTGACTCCTACAGACGGACTCCAACTTCTTCGGGAGAGACATGCCCATAGCCCTCCGGGGTCTTCCCCTCAAACAGCTAGCTTCGGGTCAGCCAGCGCCGAACCCACCACCTTGCTCGGTCTTAGATTCTCCTTCCAAAGAACAGCGACAACGTCTTTTTGTTCTTGATTGAGACTAGAGTATACGTAGTGGTATGGTACTAGTCGTGAGTGTCCGTGTCAATGGCACGATACCCCGATTCCCTAAGCTACAATGCTAATGTGGAGCAGGCCAAGAGTGCATCCGCTCTCGACTCCTCACGAAAAGACCTAATACACATGCTCGAGATCCTTTATAACCTGTAGGTCATTTCGCGAGTAATAAGACTTGGAAAAGAAAATATTGGCTCATCGTTTCAAGTAACAATATCACGGAATAGTGCCACGAAGGAAAGGAGGGGATTGCAGACATCGTTTTAAGCCGTCCCTCTACTGACTCCCCGTACCTTGAGAGCCGTGTGGTACACACTTCACGATGCCTGCAGAAGTCTACGGAATCAAATCTAGCGATGTACACGCTAAGGTTCAACTCCTAATTGATGGACTTGTGAACATCAAAGACAATACAGGGGAGTTTTTGCTTACCCTGGACGATGGCAGGGTGATTGATACGAAGGGATGGAATGACTGGGAGTGGACTCACGGCATCGGCCTCAATGGGATCTGGGCCTACTATTCATTAACCGGAGACGAGAAGTACCTCAAGATTATCGAAGACTGGTTTGCGAACCGCTTTGCCGCGAGTGGCACCACCAAGAACATCAACACCATGGCCGTGTTCTTGACACTGGCCTACGTATATGAGAAAACAGGGAACCAGACCTATCTCCCCTGGCTAGACAGCTGGGGTGAGTGGGCCTACCACGACCTCGAGAGGACCAAATACGGAGGCATGCAGCACATAACGTACCTAGAAGTGAATGACCAGCAGCTATGGGACGACACGCTCATGATGACAGTCATGCCCTTAGCTAAGATCGGAAAGCTACTTAACAGGCCTCACTATATAGACGAGGCGAAGCGGCAATTCCTCATTCACATCAAGTACTTATTCGACACAAAGACGGGATTGTTCTTCCACGGCTGGACATTCCACGAAGGAGGACATAATTTCGCAAATGCCTTGTGGGCTAGAGGAAACGCCTGGCTCACAATCGTGATCCCCGAGTTTTTAGAGTTGTTGGAGCTACCCGCAAACGACCCGATTCGAAATCACCTCTTGGACACGTTGAACGCGCAATGCGAAGCCCTCAAGCCATTACAGACGTCTTCAGGTCTATGGCGCACGCTTCTCGACCAACCCGAGCAAGAAGGCTCGTATGTGGAGTCAAGTGCCACCGCAGGCTTTGCGTTTGGCATTCTCAAAGCGCAGAGGAAGAAATACATAGGAAAGGAGTACCAAGACGTGGCTATCAAGGCGATACAGGCGGTTCTGGAAAATATCGACGCCAACGGCGAGCTCTTAAATACATCTTTTGGCACGGGTATGGGTCACACGCTGCAGCATTACAAAGATATCCCAATTACGAGTATGCCATATGGACAGGCAATGGCCATAATAGCCTTGGTCGAGTTTTTGAGAGTGTTCATCTAGGCCGTCAAGATAGAATATTATACCAAATCCTAAGGGTTGCCTTCGATGCGACTGCCTAGGTATCCGGCCCATCTTCTTCGTAGCTGACATGTGACGGGTACTCAACCGAGAAGAACCCCTTTCACGAAATCAACCTCTGTGGCTGTCCCACAGACTAGACCTGCAGTTTCATTCAGATCCCTCAATTGCCTTTCCAAGATGTCGGTTCCGTCGGCCGGATCTATTGCCTTCCCACCAGCACATTCAACAATCAAAGCAAGAGGGAACAGCTCGAATAATCGTCGTAGCTTCGCCTTGCTGGTTGCAGTCACTGGTGATATATAAATACCATGGCCCTTGACAAGCGCGTGGACCACATCCGGGACTAGCCCCCCGCTGTAGCGTAGCGTATACTTGTTCTGTATGAAGTGCGAGACGAGATTCATATATTTCTCGTCGTCCGCCGCGGCACGGAGGTTTGCGGGGGCAAAGTAGCGAGTTTTGAATGGCGGCTCACTTAGTTGAACATCGGATCGGATAATTTCGCAGTCACGGACGCCATTCTCTCCAATTCCTAACTCGAGACAGAGTGGCTTGGAATCAGGTACTCTCAGCGCAACAACAACAGTCGTGCGCGGTCCGTAGACACCAAGCACAGCGGCCACCTGCTGACTTGCTGGCAGTTGATTGAGAGCTGTCTTCCCCCGCCAAACGCCAACAATAGTGCCAACGGTCCAGTTCGGGGCAATGATGGAGCTGCCGTCTAAAGGGTCGAATGCAATAGTGTAATGTTCCTCAGGTATCCCAGCCGTAGGTGCTGTTTGAGCGTGTGCATCCCGCTCAACAGGGTCCTCTTCGCTGCTAGCAGTGACGACGAAGGGACATCGTGAAATAGCATCTCGGATACTGTTTTCGGCCAAAACATCCACGTTCAATTGATCGTCTCCAAAGACATTTGCACTTCCTGCTTGCGAGACATGATGCGAGCTCCTCAGAGATTTTGCTATATCCGAGATGGAATCAATCAGGACTGGTAGTACCGAACTGACCAGCCCCTGATAGGATTGGGAGGGGACAGCGGCTTGGAGGTGATGGATGAAATTAGAACCGGTCATTTTTGTCCAGCACTTTAATCATGTCCGGTAAATGATGAAGATCCAACATCACAATTCGCACATTCGCGATACACAATAACAATAAAGCCCTCAAAACTATGCAGCTAGCGGGTCGCTAAGTGACTCCCTAAATCGCCCCGGATACCCGCAAATGAGCGCATTAGTACTACCTGTTGGATGTACCTAACACTAAGCCGCCCAACAGTTCCACCTCCATGGAGGGGTATAGGGGTGTATATAGGTACCCCTGTCACTGCGAAATCATCAATTTTACCGCCATCTTTCAAAATTAGGTACTTTATTAGGTATCGACGATATAACAAACACAAACCATACCATAGGTACGGATTATACAAACACTGCATTTATTTTCTTGATCATATCTTTCGATGGATTACTTTACCAAAGGTATCCTCTACTGTCATATTCTTTGATTTAATTTCGTGTCTCATGATATCGGTAGACCAGTCTCGGCGTCAGGAAATGGTGAATGGAGAATGTAGACTGGGAAGGACGTCATGAAAAGCTGAGATGCAAGATGAGAAACATTCCACCGGTTGAAGAAATAAAACCACTTGTGCAGTCACTCTTCACCGAGCTATCATCTGATGGCATCTTCACCGCAATGACGGAAATGCACAGACCGGACACCTCCTCGTACACCAGATGCGTTTCCGCCATCCGACTTCCGGGATCCGATGATATCTTACACAGGCATCGTAAAACCAAACCCATCCGTCATGCCTCCTCTTAAATATGTGGCCATAGGTCTATTATTTAAGTAAGTGTAAACCACTATCTACCTGCTATCCTCATATAACATCTACAAGGTCTACTTCTCTATTTCAATACACATCAGTTCACGCGATGCCGGGTCGTATTCAACAGTCCTCAAAGCATGACATGCCTCCCAGCAAACTCAGGCTACTCCAAGATTATGCCATATCAAGGAACGGGTTTCTCCCCCAGCAAGAGCCATCAAAGCGATTAACAGATCCCTACTATATGCCATGGGAATCCGCGTTAGACAGTCTTCCGCTGTTGATTAGGGAGAGGAGTGTTCGAACCGTCGTGGATGAAATGTCGATACTTACAACATGTAAGCTGCAAACTGAAGAGGAGTGGCGACGAGCCTACGTTGTCTTATCATTCCTGGCTCACGCATACATATGGGGAGGCGAAGAGGCATCCGAGGTTCGCAACAGCACCGTACAGAAAACAAGAAATCCATTAACAAATTTTCAGATACTTCCTCCGATGATATCAGCCCCTTTCCTCCAAGTCTCAGAACATCTCAATCTTCCGCCAGTCGCAACATATGCTGCACTCAACTTATGGAATTTCACATGCGACGGGCGTGATTTCCGAGATCTCGATAAGTTAACAGCTCTACATACGTTCAGCGGGACTGTAGACGAGTCATGGTTCTTTTCGGTGTCCGTCGCAATGGAAGCACAAGGTGCCTACATAATTCCCGTCATGCTTGAGGCACTCGAAGCTGTCCCACGTCGAGACTATCATATAATAGTAAAGGCACTGGATGAGTTGACGGTCTGCATCGAAAAGCTTGCTCATCTCCTCGGTCGAATGGACGAGAAGTGTGACCCCTTGGTATTTTATCATCAAATACGTCCGTACCTGGCTGGAAGTAAAAACATGGGGGCAGCCGGTCTTCCAAACGGCGTCCTATATCAAGACATCCATGGTACGCGCAGTTGGATGCAGTTGAGGGGTGGCAGCAATGGCCAAAGCTCACTTATTCAATTTCTCGATGCTGTTCTTGGGGTTGAGCACGCATCATCCGGAAGCGGCACACGTACCTCCCGTCCAGCAACAAAATCTTCATCCGCGGGAGAGGAAGCAACCCCTTTTCACGAGGAGGTTCGCTCTTATATGCCAGCACCTCATAGGCTATTCCTAGAACATGTCTCGCATGCGAGAGGTATCAAAGAGTTAGTCAATGAGCTCGGCGATTCAGAGGAGCAAAGACGATTGCGGCATGCGTTCCAAGTTGCCGTCAAGTCTCTTGGAGACTTTCGGAATAAGCACATGCAGATGGTGACGAGGTATATAATAGTGCCATCGCGAAGGCAATGTCGGGTTTCAGCAGTCAATCCCGCTACCACGCCATCGCGATCTGAACGGGATTTGGGAGCGGGGCCGATTGGGACGGGAGGGACGGCATTGATCCCGTTTTTAAGACAGACACGCGACGAAACATACTTGACGGGAACTTCACGGACGCCGAGAGTCGACGCGATATGCAACTAGGTACCTAATTAATAGTATCAGACTCTCTGCGAATGCGGCCTTCTTCGAGTACCTTTTAGAATGTAGTATAAAATGTCTGAGGCCACTTATTGGTCCCCCCCCATATTTTAACCCAGTTGATTATATACCTATCTTGTCGAACGCTTAGCTTTCCTAGTCTAGATGGAACGCGGAGTGATCCTCGCCCATGACCTAATAGACTTGTGTTCTAATTCGTCGGCATCGGCGTAATAGCGATGGAAACCTCGGAGACAACCACGGAGCTTTCTAATCTCCAGGAGCTGAATAGCAAATGTTACTGAATCAAGCACCAAATCCTTGGGGGTCTAACCAAGCCCGAATTTCCTCTTGCGCTAGAACTTTGCCAGATGGGGTCATATCCATGCAGCAAAACAGATGTGAATCGGACATAACCCTGGCTTACGTACCTCTATAGAGTTACTATTACCTACCTACAAACAGGTTGACATATTTGTGTCAGGACATTTGTCACCAATTTCTAAGAAATTCCATGACAAATGCAGAGTGTTATAGCTAGGTATACAATCTACAGGAGTCAAGAATGAAAGGGTGATGAAGTCAAGCCAAGGATTAAGGATTAGTGATACGACCTCGGTCGCAAACCCTTACGTTACTGAAATATTAAAAGGTCCCTAGAACCCGTAAATATTTTGCATGCATCACCCATTCAAGACAATACCAAGACTACATCTATATCAATAGGTACATTAGATCGATCTACTATTACTTGTTCTCTTGTAGAAACCAAGATGGCTCCCACAGCTCCCACCGGTACCTTGGCCCTAAATGTTGTCCTGGGAGTATCGTCCGCAAGTTGAACCCCGCCCCCTTTCTAATGCACAAGAATCTAACATATGAGCTTCCTATGCAGGTTGGTGACAAGTCTGTTGACTCTTTAGCACGTTTTGATACTCCCGATGAGGTGAATAGCTTCCTTAATGTCTTCGCCGCACGTGGTTATGGTCAGCTTGATACCGCGCGCGGATACTCCCCTCACGCGCCCGGAAGTTCAGAACCAAGGCTAGGGGCTGTCGCTGCCGGAGACAAATTCGCTATCGACACCAAGGTCATATCGCGATCACCAGGAGACCATACCAAATCCAAGATCTTGAAGGAGATTGACATTTCGCTAGAGGCGTTAAAAGTCAAGCAAATCAACATCGAGTACTTGCATGCGCCAGACCGGAGTACCCCATTTGAGGAGGCCTGTGAAGCGATGGACCAGGCGCACCGAGAGGGCAAGATCAAGCACTGGGGACTCTCAAACTATACCGCCGAAGAAGTACAGAAATTTGTAGACATCTGCGAGGAACGCGGCTTCGTCAAGCCAGCCGTCTACCAGGGTCACTATAATGCTATTATCCGGGGCGGCGAAAATGACCTCTTCCCTGTTTTGCGCAAGTACAAGATCGCCTTTTACGCATATGGTCCCGCTTCCGGTGGCATCTTTGCTGGTAGCCACAAGCAGGTCAAGGAAGGCGGACGGTTCGATCAAAAGGTACGTATCGCCGTCTACCATTGTGGATTTTCTCGCTCACCACCTATTTCTTTTTCTTAAAGCATGCGATAGGTAACATGTATTCGAACTATTACCTGAAGGATTCGATCATCACCGCTGCAGAGAATGCTGTGGCGGTCGCCACTAAGCATGGAATCGGCGGCCACGCTGCTGCACTTCGATGGGCAATATACCACAGTATTCTGAAGAGAGAACTCGGAGACTCCGTCATCATCGGCGCATCTAGCCCGGAGCAGTTGAATTCGAATCTGGATACGATTGAACAGGGACCATTGCCTGACGGGGTAGTTGCCGCTTTTGAAGGCATCTATGAACAGATTAGTGACGAGGAGAAGGTTTCATATCACTTTTGAGCACATGCTCGCGATGCAAAGTGCATCTATCTGGTCATCCATAGTGGTATCAAGTCTTCGAGATGGCAGCAAGAGGCTGTTAGTTAGGTAGAAAGAGAATAAAATAACATGACTGTTAATAAACAGAGTGAGGAACCTGTATGTTAAATCATCTCACGCACTGGTCGGCTTGCCTCATTCCGCCATATAAAGGGACCATCTTTAAGGCCCTCAGATAGAAAAGCATGTATCCATGCTCTGCTGTCTCTAAGTGGTAGGTACCTAGTATTGGATTATAATAGAACCAGGGCTGCTTTCGTTCGACACTGTTTGGTTCGAATCGATGCTGTGGAGCAACTATGAATGGGAGACGCTGGCGCCCGACGTTTGCCGTTAGACCCTCTCAATAGCACCCGCAACAGCTGAACAACGCTTCCTCGGAACTAAAAGCGGTCTGAATCTGGTGGACTGAAAAAATTACGGCTTTCTATGGCTAGTGGTTCTACGGTGAGCTAAAAGCAAAAGGATGGCGTCGGATGAGAGCATTCGTTCACATCCGAAGTTCCGATACCCGCTTACCTCAAGTACCTATCTACCCGCGTATCTTCCCCGACCTTTACCAGCATACATACAGAAATATCCCAATAAATGTAGATAGGTACAATACCATACATCAATTTCACATTATCTTACATTTATATCCGAGGGTGAGAAGTTGGCATCCGACGGCTCATATCGGCGAGTAAGGCGTCATGCCGTCTCCAATGACCCGCATCCGAGTCGCAAACGCTTGTGATATCTGCAAACAACGTAAAGGTAAGTAAATGCTTAACTCAAGGGCAATGGTTATAGGTCATAGATCCTGGCTAAAATCTTTATAGTCAAATGTGACGGACAGTCACCTTGTGGTTATTGTAAACGTCGACAGGGGACAGTGACATGTCACTTCTCTCCCGCTACGCGTCGTCGAGCAAGAAGGCCACATTTCCCTTCCCCTGAGTCTCGTACGGCCCAATCATCAGTTCCATCATCCACTGAACCTCAAGTATCTCCCGAAAACACGATCCCTACCATTGAACCATCTAGAATATCGGATGACCTCACTCACTACACCGAAATCTCTGCCGAGGAAGAAGCGGATGTCCCCCGAGAGGCGCGCCTATTGTACGATGCCGGCGGGAAGCTAAGTAAGGAACGATACCATTACCTCTCAAGTCAGTACTGTGGTTGACCTGCTTGACGTAGTTTTCATTGGGGACTGTGCACCCCTCTCTCTCTTTCAGACCGTGCGCCAAATCGTGATATCTCGAGTAGATCCGCACGCCTTCACGCCTCAAATTTCCATGTTAGAAAACGCCTCGTCCGACTCGTCGCTTGCGGCTAGTGGAAAAGAGCCCGACTTAGATTGCACACGCGCTGAGCCGTTAGTCTCTGCCTATATCTCAGTGGTAACCTAGTCAGATCGTATTCCGTTTCCTATATCAGGTAGTTAATACGACGCTTTCTGACCCGTTCAACAGACATCCGGGCTGATTGATCTCTTTGGAAAAACTCACCTCACGGATAGCATATCGACATGGATCACGGAGAAGGAATCCCACAAGGATCCAGCGTCCGCCATCTACTTTTTAGTTTTGGCGATTGGGTCACAGTCTACAGACGAGAGATGCGCCGCTACGTGTTTTCAGTACGCAAAGACCTTAGCCTTGTCTTGTCTTGGTGGTGACTTAGGAATCGAGACGGTCCAGGCCTTTGCCCTTTTGACTTTGTACATGCTCCGAGCATGCCAGATTAATGGTGCATATTTGTTTTTTGGTATGTCAATCTGAAGCGGTGGAGTTGTTGTAGCTAAGGTTAAAAGGGATTGCTGCGCGGGCCGCGTACTCAATCGGATTGCATAGAACAGAGGTTAATTCTCGCTTTGGATCTGATATGCACATTCAAAGGTACCTGATCTTTTCTGACGCTTGTTCAGCAGCTCCGTTACTCATCGTTTGTAGGGATCGCCTTTGGAAGAGCTTGCGAGTTCTCGACTTATTCCTTAGCATATCGATGGGCAGACCACCATCTATGTCCGATATAGATTGCACGGTGTCTTGTCGACCCCTCGACGCAAACGGACAAGAGGATTCCGACCTCCTAAATGCTTCAGTGCAAATCCTATCAATAACCGAAGATATAGTACTCCAAGTTTACTCGCGAAGGAAGATCTCATTACAACTTACCGAAGGCATTTCACGCCAACTCCGGGACTGGTCAAGCAGATGGCTTTCTCGCCTCAAGAAAATTATTTCCGAACCGTCACAAGGGAATAAGGCAGAGATTATCGGATCTTGCCAAGTTATGTGCACGTACCATTACGCCGTGATGCTTGTCTCCAGACCTTTCCTCATGTACGAGTTATGTAAACGCTTACCAGACAGTACTACTACCTCGACTAGTGCGAGCAGTATCAGCCATGAAAATTCGGGTAGAGTCAAACTCGCAAACGCATGCATTGATGCGGCAAGCCTGATGGCCGAGTCTGTGCTAGAACTTATACATCAAGGGCAACTGGATAAACGTATGCCACTAATAGTGTAAGTCGTTTCTCTCCAAGGTTTCCAATTCTTACTGACAGGCTATCAAGATCCTGGCTATTCGCATCGTCCTTGGTACTCGGGGTTGGGCTTCTAGGGGGATTCGGACGTATACTCGAGAAGTATGCTCGTATGTCGATTGACTCGCTGAAGTATTTTGCCGAGTATGATGCACATGCGATGCAATATTCTCTTATTGCAGAGTCTTTGCTGTCAAGTGCATTAAAGTATCTCCAAAGGAGAGACGTCGACGAACGCCTGCGTATCACGGAAAGTTCGTCTCAGCTATTTGGATTGGTGCCAAAGGAAAGGCCACAACAAGAGGGCGGTGCACGAAGCGCTCTGAATACACAGCAGACACTCGACTGCGAATCTCAGGAAACGAGTGCACCTGCACCTCAGGCTACCTCAACATCATCAGAGATAATTAGTTCGCCCTTTCACGACATCGATCCAGGTCTCTTATCCCTGGGATATTTCCCCGATTCCATTTCGAGTACTTCTATCGCGGATAGAGTACAACAGGATCAAACTGATCATGTCTTTGGTGCGCTTAACTTATTCCCCCTATTAGATGGGAATGGTCATATAGACCTCGCACATTATTTCTAAGCTAGATGCGATATTTTCGTCGTGATTTAGTCGTCTTCCTTTTGGAGGGGTACCTGAGATAGTGTGACAGCTTAGACCATAGAGATTACAGCGGAGCGGAATAAGATATTAAGAGTATGGCATCGTCAACCATTTGGTATTCTATTCGCACATTAAACATGGACATAATGCATAACCCCCTGGTATTATTGGCCTGTACTTTCCATTTTACTATGTAGGTACATGTACATGTATTTTACTTCTTTTACGCTCAACGTCTAAAAAGGTAAAGATTAATTATACGCTGTACAATTTCACATCATCAGTGTTACGTAGTGGGCAAATAATTCCACATAACTCGTTGACGTCATGAAGACAATCCTGGAGAACATAGATCATAAGCTTTCAATATTGCTATCTCTAATCCGACAAAAACAACCTACTCTTTTAACTACCTTCCCAAGAGATAAACTAAACTTACATAGGTACTGAATCAGTTAGGTACTTCAAAATGCCGATTGCCTACCAGAGCGCAAAGATTCCAACATGCTATGCAACATGTAGCATCGGACACAAGGAGTCGCACACACTCCCCTTGAAGCTCAAGGCCATAGCCGACGCCGGGTTCGACGCCATCGAACTATCCATGCCAGACGTCCTGGCCTATGGCAAATTACTTAATGACCAAGAGCCAGACCCCAAAGATTACGACAGTCTCGTCGAGATAGGAAAAGAAATCAAGGTACAGGCGACGGAACACAAGCTCAAAATCCTCATGCTGCAACCCTTTGCGAATTTCGAGGGGTGGCCCAAAGGTAGCGCCGAGAGGAAAGATGCGTTGGAACGAGCCAAGGGCTGGACGCGCATCATGGAAGCAGTCGGAACCGATATGCTACAGGTAGGATCATCGGATGCGCCTGGGATATCATCGTCAATTGACGACTTGGCTGGCGACTTGGCCGAGCTAGCAGACCTGTGCGCGACCAGGGGACAACGCATTGCATACGAGAATTGGTGTTGGGCGACACATGCCCCAAGCTGGAAGGATGTATGGCGCATCGTCGAGAGAGCAAACCGTCCTAACCTCGGCCTATGTCTAGATACATTCCAAAGTGGAGGTGGAGAGTGGGCGGATCCAACAACGAAATCTGGCTTGGTTGAGGGTGTCTCGTCGGAGGAGCTGGAGACGAGGTGGAAGCAGAGTCTAGAGGAATTGAGCAAAACGATACCACCTGAGAAGATCTATCTCTTGCAGATCTCAGACGCGTACAAGATGGAGCCACCTATAGAAGCGAAGGCGAATGGGGAAGGACTCCGTCCAAGAGGTCAATGGAGTCACGATTACCGACCGCTGCCATACGATGGCGGTTACCTCCCCGTACAGGACTTCCTCCAGGCCGTACTTGGGACGGGATTTAGAGGCTGGTTATCGATTGAGGTGTTTGATGGCAAGGGGCCAGAGAAGTATTCGGACATGCTTGAATTTAGTAAAAAGGCTATGGCATCACTTGACAGACTGTTGCACTCATAGAAGTATGTAGAGGGATGAAATAGCGGCGCTTAGGACCACCAAACTGAATTATGAGTAGCTGTTAGCATGGCGCTTTAATCTGGATGTTTAGAGATGAATGGGTTCGACCAAGTAAGAGTAGGTACCCAATTTACCGAATGGTACCTAATGTTTTGCTTTTGGATGCTCTGAATATATCGTACATTGGCTTTGAATGTCATACGGTACGCTAGAGTCGGGACGACTCACCTAGTATATCAATGCCATAAGACGTCATGATTTTGTTTAGGCGCGGGATGACGGAAAGACTTGCGAAACAGTCAGAATAATAATATTAGGTATTGTTCGGATAGTTATTAAATCTAACTAACCTGTGCAATGTGCATATAACTCCGAAAGGTCAGTGCCCGCCTTCGTACAAAGGTAAGGTACCTAAATAAATCCGATGGCAAAGTCGCAGTCAAACTTCTCGCAGTTGAAAGACTTCTTAACTTATTTGGCGACAATCAAAGGTGATCTCTCCAACATCACCGCCCCGCCGTTCGTCCTCTCGACCAAGTCCGTAACGGAGATACCTGCATGCTGGGCTGAGCGCCATGACTTATTCTTGCAGCCGGCACGGGAAGACGACCCCGCACGTCGTGCTCTTCTAATTCTGAAGAATTTCCTTTGCAGCCTTGAGCGACAGGCCTACACAGCAGCCACCACGGATCAAGGAACGAGTGATGGAGACGGTGATGGTGGCGGGACCAAAAAGCCACTCAATGCATTCCTGGGAGAGTTATTCCTAGGCACATTTGAAGGTCACGACGACAGTAGGACCCGATTAATCTGCGAACAAGTATCGCACCACCCTCCTGTCACAGCGTGCGTCTTATACAACCAAGATCATGGCATCTCGTCCTCGGGCTACATTGCCCAGGAAACTTCCTTTAGTCCCACCTCTGGGGTCAAGGTGAATCAGATTGGCCATGTGATCATCCGGGACGAAGCCCATGAGGAGAGCCATCTAATGACGTTACCGACTCTAGCGATTAAAGGACTGCTAACCGGGAGGCCATACCCGGAACTGGAGGGGACCTGCTACATATCGTCAAGCTCAGGTTACCTTGCCACTATCGATTTCCACGGGAGGAGTATGCTGGGAGGAGGGACAAGGAATAGTGTCCATGCCGAGGTTTCAAATATACGAGATGACGGAAAGACTATCTTCAAAATTAGTGGACAGTGGAATGGGCGACTCGTCGTGACGGATGGCATCAGTGGTAACGAATTAGAGGACTTTGACGTCAATGATGTACCCCTCACGGAGCTTAGCATAAAGCCATTGGAAGATCAAAGCCCCTGGGAATCACGAAGAGCATGGGCGAAAGTCGTTGAAGGCATTAATGATGGAAATATGCATACAGTTGGAGACGAGAAAAACGCGATCGAAAAAGCTCAACGGGAGATGCGGGCAGCCGAAGAGAGGAGTGGCATCGAGTGGCCAAGAGTATTCTTCAGAAGCGACAATGATAGCCAAGAGTTTGCACTCCTAGCCAAAGTCATCCCAGACGAAGCAGTAAGAAAACTCGACCAAGGACGAACAGCTGGGGTATGGAAGTTTATCGAGATCGGGCCAGCTGAGGCTCTTCTCTCAGATGGTGTATATCATAAAGCACTCGAGCCGACAGGACAAGTCGTGGTAGGTTGATCGAGGATGTAAGGAGGGTTATATCAGAAAGGATATTGGTTACCATTTCATACTTTTTGCGTACATTGAAAGCAACGATAGGGTCATACTCTAACACTGCTGTAACTTTGTAACCGACATTCTAAAGACTATTAACATGAGAAGGCATTTAGCTTGGGTTCTTAGTGCATTTTATGGTAAGCAGTTGTGAGATAATTAAGGGGCAGGGGGGTAAGCATTAAGTGTTTATATATTATAACGGGAAAACCTTTTTTCAGAAAACGATTTATTTTTTATAAATAATTTATTTAAATTTAACGTAAATTTAACTTTAATTTAATTAATTTATTATTATTATTAATTTTATACGCGTATATATTATTAATTATATAATTATTAAATCGTTAAATTTATATAAATAAATTTTTTTTTTTTTAAATTTTTAAAATTTTAAAATTTTTTAATATATTTTTAATATATATATAATATATATATAATATATATAATATATATTATTATTAATAAATTAATAAAATAAATTAATAATATTTAATAAATTTATAAATTTATAACTTTATAATTTAATAACGCGTAATTTATAATTTATAATTTATAAATATTTAAAAATTAAATAATTAAAAAATTAATTTTAATTATTTAATTTTTAAATATTTATATATTTTTTAAAAAATTATTAATAAATAAAAAATCATTTATAAATAAAAAATCGTTTATAAATAATAAATCATTTATAAATAATAAATCGTTTACGCGTAATTAAATGATTTATTATTTACAAATGATTTATAAATTACAAATAATTTATTAAAATGAGGTTTTCCCGCTACAATAGGTACTAGGTAGCTCTAAGCACAAACACAGGCACAGGCACAAGCATAAACACAGGGGCAGGCACAGGGGCAGGGATCGGAAATTGGACATGTAAGGTACCTACATCGCATCATTTTAGTCTGAACAAGATAATAAGCGTCCAGACCAAGTTTAGAAGCTGCATCGCGACGGATTGGTCCTATCTTGAATCGAATATTCATGCGAGCTGAATACGTCAGCCTGCTGCCTCTGCTACCATGTAGGAGGTAAAACTTGGAATCCCCCTCTCACGGCATATAAGCTGACCAATTGAGCATTCACGATCAATCTCCAATTGCCTCAAAGTCCCGCTCTCTGGAAACATATTTACCGCCGGAGGTACTGTTGCACCGCGATGCACTTGGGGTGGCGGCCGAGACTGGAACAAAGCCAGCATTCCAGCAGACCCGACAAGTTGTGCTAACCAGGATCCCGCAGTGATAAGGCCGGTCAACTCGCAGGGTCTCGACTGAAAAAGGCATAGAACCCACCAGGGGATTTGTTTATTCTAGCAGGTCTCACACCGATTAGACTAGAAATTAAGAAGTGTAGAGTACATAGGTAAGTAAGTAATACAGCAAGAACAGAAAGGAGAAAGACGTAAACAAAATAAAGTTATTGTTTTCAAGCTTGGTATGCACATGCAGGTAGTTAAGATCAATTCATTGTATTAGTTGCTTTGTAGCTTGCTCTCATCCCTCATCCCTCATCTATACTGCATAGCTGATAGCCCTAAGCCTAGGCAAGCTCCAGAGGCATGCAGATCGCTTCATGCCGTGCTACCACCCCCCCGGCGTCTCCACGGCTTCCCCCAGCAAAAAGATCTTGCCCCCGTCCCTCAAAGAGAGGCATATCACCTACCCAAATGGGCAACTCATCAGGCATTGCGATCTTGGACATGCGCGGGGGTGCTATGGCGTATAAAATCCAGAGTCGGTCTGCGCCATCGTACATGGAATGCTATGATTTGCTTTGCTTCTCTTCCCCCCTCACCCTTTTCCCTCGCACCTATTAGGTACATCGGTATAGGCGAGGTAATAGGTAATAGTATAGCGGTCGACAGCCATGAAGTCCTTCTCTTCCAGCGCGTTAGCGCTTGCTTCGTTGGCAACTGGTTCGGCAGTGCATCGTCGCCAGGATACTAGCACGACAAGTACACCAACCGCGACTTCGACGGAGGCATGTGCAGTTGTGAGTGCCACATGGGCGGAGCAAATCAGCGCAACGGCGACACCAACCATCGAGGCACAAGTCGCCTACGATTGTCTCAACTCGGTCCCCATTGACAAGGACGCCGCGCTTAAATTTATCGACGAGCTTGTACCCTACGTCGAATGGCAATCCGACACCATCTTCAAGAAGAACCCCCCTGCCGACTATTCCTATCCTCCCACGGACCTATGGGCAACGATAGCCGAGGTGCGCGCCGACATTTCGGCAGATAAGTATGCAAATGAGTATACTTGGCAAGCAGATTTATACAAGAAGCTATTCGGACCCGCCCACGATGGCCATTTTGTGGTTTATCCGGATGCCTTGTCCGCTGCTTTGGAATGGCAACGACCTTTCGCCTTGGTATCGATCAGCGAAGAGGGCCCCGACGGTTCTGCCCCGGTGATTAAAGTGTACGATGATGTGGTGTCCGGTGTTGAGACCGCATCCGCCGTGAAGCTCATCAACGGAGTCGACGCTGCGACTTTCGTCGAGGACTGGATCAACCAGGCAGCCGGAAATCAGGATGCCGATGCTGCCTACAACACCATGTTCTTCGAGAAGGCATTCGTGGCCGAGAACAAGAACCAGGGCTACTTCCAAACAGGAGGCCGCGTAAGGTAAGATACACTTTAGACAAGATAATTCGCACTCGGAGTATAGATTAACAGTCAACCAGATATCTCTACCCGGGTAACACTACGTCATTTACCTTTGAGAATGGGACAGAGTTAGACTTGCCAAATGTAGCAAGGTTAAAGACCTCCTGGTCTGGTGTCGTCGATGGAGAGTCTTTCTTCAGGAAGTTTTGCTCTGGTGCAGGTTCCAATGTTCAGGCTACATCGACGGCTTCCCCTACCTCAACGGCGACTCCCGCCGCTACGGGAGTCCCTGTCGTTGGATACCCCGACCCTGTTATCGTTGCCAGTGATTCCTCGATTTCGGGTTACTTCATCGATCAACCGGGCTTTGAAGATACCGCCGTCCTTGTCATGCTCTCGTTCTCACCCGCCGATCCGGTCGAGTTTCAAAGTGTGGCCCAGAACTTCTACGCAGCCGCCGCGGAGGCTGGCAAGACGAAGCTTGTCGTGGATGTTCAGGCCAATGGTGGAGGTTACATCTTCCTCGGGTACGATGGGTTCCGTCAATTGTTCCCCGACATTGTCCAGGTGGGCTTGGGACGATGGCGCCAGCATGCTGGTTTTTCGGCTATTTCTCAAGTATTCTCGGATATTTCTGCGGACTTCAACCCGGATACCGCCCCGTCATCTATTATCAATGCGTACGAATCAGTTTTCAACTGGAGATATGATCTCAACATCTCGAACGAGAACTTTACGTCTTACGACGACAAGTTTTCGCCGCGGGAGTTCGGTGGCGACAACTACACAAATCTGATCCAGTGGAACTTCAACGACCCGCTCAGTACTAGCAATGACACGTACGGATTTGGTACCGACATCACTGGCTACCGTAGCCGCCAGAATTTTACACGACCATTCGGAGGCCCCGAAAATGTAGTGCTCTTGCTCGACGGTTATTGCGCATCGACATGCACACTCTTTTCCGAGTTTCTAAGGTCTGATGCTGGCGTGAAGAGCATTGCGATGGGTGGTCGACCGGGAAAGGAAGGCCTAATCCAGGGTGTTGGTGGTGTGAAAGGATCCCAAAGCTACGGATTTGAAGACGTCTACTCGCAAGCCTTAACGGCGCGCAGATATACCAATGATTCGGATATTCTCGAAACGCTGGCCACATATACGTCATACGTTGTAGACCGCAGCACCGCGGCCAGTTTGAATGTAAAGGACCAGATTCTGCGTGGAAATCTCGAGGATGGCGTGCCCGCACAGTTCGTCGTCGAAGAGTCCGACTGTCGACTATGGTGGACTGCCCCTATGATCACAGACATTACCGAGCTGTGGAAAGCGGCGGCCACTGCAGCTTTCAAGGGTGGCAAGTGTGCATATGGCGCTATCGACTACCCAGCAAACGCGACGACAGCGAAGAGAGCGACGTCCGGGCCGGCACCCTTCGGCAAGCCGAGATTTTCTATTCCGAAGATAGGGACAGTGGTCCCGCCGACGAAGCGGGACGTCGTGCAGAAGGACGCACTCTTCATGGCCAATCACTTTATGAAGGTTGTAGACTAGAATATTCTTTAGTGTTTAATATAGGATAGCTGTAATATAGATTAGACGTCGTCCGGTCCATCAACGGTGTAAAATCAAGTACCTACAGGCTACTACTGCGCCACAAGCTACGTGTTATTACCTACGCAGGGTCTAAGCAGCGGCTAGAATGACGATATCTGTACCAACACCAAGCTATACTTGGTACGAATCGTATCTCGTCTGGCAAATCTGCGGCCCACAACTCCAAAAAAGAAAATAGGTTCTAGAGCTAACCCGATATTTCCCACGACGACAAGATTCCCCCCCCCCCCACTCTCCGTGATGTGCTCGTGCCTCGAGCGGAGAGGAGGAGCAGGATGGAAAGAGGCTCGAGCGATCTAAATGGCTCAAGTCGGCAGCAAAGGACGGGAATGCATGAGTGACAGACATACATACCTAGGTAGGTAGATATTCATCACCAACACATTCTACTTGGTGGCTAGGAAGAACATCATGCTAGGATCTGCAGTGTATTCATCTTCCAAGGAAATACTTGCATCTTGACGCGAGGAAGCGGGGGTTCCTTTTCATAAAGTACGCCGGCGGATGTGATAGGTAAATGGGTTTCGGCCGACGACACCGGGCTTTCGTTGATCCTTCGTGTATGTTCGACCTGTTTGTATATGCCTAGAGGCGCAGAGGCGTAAACTACACTGCTGTCTTCGGTCCGGCTTGCATTCATCTGATCCATCTACGTAGCACGGCGGGGATTCTAGGGTGCTATGGTCTTACGAGATTAGATGTGGCAGTGTGGGTGTGTGGGTGTGTGGGTGTATGTATGTAAGTAAATGTGAAGCTTGCTGTACAAACGATCACAGAACACATCCGTGCATATGTAGGTAGGTATGTATTCCTTACCCCTCTCCTCCCCCCCTTACCTTTATTTTCACCCTCCTAGATCCGTCCAAATCGAGACACAAAATTAAAAAATCAGCCCTACATTAGAATTAGCTCATAGATATAGACGCAGACCGGGTGCAGAACGTCAATGATCCACGTGGCCATCTGATCACATGTGCGTCCTTTATATAGGATTGTCATGTAGATACTGTATCTCAATTTGTTTCGAGATGTACTTCCGGCAAAAGGCCATGTCACCCAAGAACACGCATTGAAAGCAGATTCATCATAGGACGGACGCCGTTGAGTACCCGAGTCGTGTATTTTCTCTTGCTACTAATATAGTTAGTTACCTAACGAAAAGACAAGAGAATATCCAAAACTATCGTCATTAGCAGATCAAAACACACATTTTGAAAAGATTTCATACCGGAGTTAGACGCTAGAAATGCACAAAAAATACTAGCCGCCGCTATCCACCTGTGAACATCATACAGTTGCATTAGGGGTGGTTTTGGCCATGGTAAGCCCAACTAATTCACCTTGCTTACTGGTCCTTGGCCCTGCAGGGACAAGGGCACAGAACCACTAGATATGCCATGAAAAAACGAAAAAAAATCTAGAAGGCGAGAAAACCACCGTACCGTTACAACGCGTGAGCTGTGTGAAGTGAAGCCCGCATGGACGAGTGCAAGTGTGTTGTTGGACGTTCCGATTTGCACAAAATCATCCAATGTCATCTGGACCGTCAAGACTTCGCAACGACATCATCGTTCGTGCTACACGCGATTAACCCCGGAGCCCGAACTGGCCATCAGCGCATCCGCGGGAGAAAAAAAACGCTTCGACGCGGCGTGGCTCCGTGGTTCTGGCCAGTAGGAATCGGACCACCTAACCTATCCACATACCGTTCTTCCCCAGAGTGGCCCTGGATGCAAAGCACGCGCTGCCAATGCAACTTGGCTTGCACACACTCTCTCAATTTTTATTATCCTGTCGCAGGTAGGATCCATCAGCTGCCCCCCATACATGTATCTTCCGGGGTTTCCTTACGCCAACGTGTTCGGCTCTGACCGTGCTGCTGCTTCTGTCTCTGCTTCTGCTTCTGCTTCTGCTGCCGCTGTTGTTGTTGTTGTTGCTGCTGCTGCAAGTGCTGCTGCTGCTACTACTACTACTACTGCTCCTGTTACTACTTTGCGGGTTTTGATACACTCGTCAAAGATGGGGGTCGCAAAGATCTGACCACCCGACTCGAAAGTCTTAGCCGAGATGGATCGGCTCCTCCTCCCCCCCCAAGCAAGACATTATTCTTCGGGATGAAAAGGCAGTACTTGCCGAGAACCGGCGACGGGATCTGTTTGTTTTGTAAGCCGAAAAAAAAATATGTAGTAACCGGACGTACGCTGGAAATGTTACTTCAGTACGAATTCTCTGCTGACAGACGATGTCTATGAATGGTAGCCCGGCTGAACTGGGAACCCCAACAACAACAACGCAGCAAACAGAGTGTCGTAGGTGCGTGTGCGGTGGATCCTCCGACATTTTGCACCACCTTGGACGACAGCAAAGAAGAAGCACAAAGCGGCAGCGCGCCATGAGACATTTATACAGCAGACATTATATTATAAAGCGTCGTGGGAGAGAAAATCACTTTAGCCCTCCGAGTAATAAAAAAAAACTAAGCCCTCTTCGGCTTGAAAACTTGAAATTTAGCGCGTACCGTCGGACATGAGTCGCCCATCAAACAAAGGAATAGGGATGGAGGGTCAACAACATGAGGTAAGTTAGGGCAGTTGCCCATACACGCTTGATACCTACTACAATATACCTCAACAGTTTAAACCGACAGGGCGGACGCATCCAAGATGAAACCAGCGATGCCAACGCAGAGATGGACTCTATAGATCCGATGATAGAGAAGATACCATCTATCGAAGCCTTTGGCCACCATTATCACATATCAGGCAAGATCTTCTTGCCTTTTGATAAACACGAACTCATCCGGTTGGAAGTGCAGCATAGGTTATATAGACACTGTCTAGATGGCGCCTTGACACACACGAGGCTGCCTCTAGACACCACTAAGATATTAGATCTAGGTACTGGAACCGGCATATGGGCCATAGAGATGGCGGCCCGCTATCCCCAAGCCCAGATCACCGGGATAGATGTGTATCCAGTTCAGATCACCAAAAGTGTTCCTCCCAACGTCCAATTCAAGATCGACGACGTGGAAAACTCGTGGGACGTGCCGGACAACTCGATCGACTTCATCCACGCGCGGGGTCTAGCCGGCGGTGTCAAAGACTGGCACGGCCTGCTCCGCCAAGTTCACGACAAGCTGAAACCAGGAGGGCTCTTCGAGATGACGGAGATTGCCATCAACGTCTTGGATTTCGACGGGAAGTTTGCCGAGGCCGAGATGTACCCCGAGTTCCTGAAGGCGGTTCAGGATTGTTGCGACAAGGTCGGCATCGATTTTAACCCGTCGCCTCACGTTAGCGATTGGCTAGTCGACGCGGATTTTGAGAAGATAGTCCAGCGGAGCGAGATACTGCCTGTTGGGAAATGGGCGCAGGATGAAAAATTGAAGACGCGGCAGGATTTTATGAACCAGATTACCACTAAACATTTTAGTAGGGGCTCCCTTTCACTGCGATGTGCATACAATCTTCCCTCACTTACTAACTGGCCCTCTAGTTTTCGAAAGCCACTGTGCTTTATTGTTTTATAGTTGTGGGTGGACGAAAGAAGAATTCGATGCCATCGTTCCCACCTTTTGGGAAGAAATACAAGCGGCATCAGTGAGACCGTACATTACAGCGTAAATAAGCCCTGGCTGTCAAGATCCCCATTGAGTTATCGCTGATGCAATGCAATAGAGTCTACACGACCGCGAGAAAACCACGCGCTACAGAGAGCGCTTGATGTTGTTCGACATCCCGAAGAGTTATCACTCAACAGAATCCGCTACATAGCGAACTTCTACTAGTGATTTGGCATTTCAGTCAAGCTGTGTTCCATTATGAAACAAAACGGCTTATAAATTGAGACTCCCGCCAATCGCTGCACACAGAATGCCGACATGCCCTGGCTTCCCACCCACAGTTCTAGCCTTACGATTCCCGGCAGGCCATAGTATTGTGCCTACATAAGCTGTAATTTGGCAATGAAGAAACACGCCGTCGAACCTCGAACGGTCGTTTCTGCTTTGACCAACCATTAGCACCGTAGCTAAAGTAACGATAAAGAACAGATCGACATCTCAAAGTGCTCGGACTCGAAGCGGAGGAGGGACGGTTCGAGCTACCATTCAGGGTCAAGGGGGGAGGAGGGGGGCCAGGGCCACTCAATGAGATAGATACCTGCCTAGTAGGTACTGAAGTTTCGGGTCGCGTCTCACTGCAGCAGGATTCACACCTCATATGTACATAAATAGGTACTGTACTTGTGAATTCGAATCCGAATCCCCACAACCATGTACATACTACCAAACAGCGCATGTACGCTCATACCTTGTTTTAACTCGCATAGGGCACGGACCTGTGGTCCAAGGGTCAGCCAGCAGATTCGTTTGCTTGCCTACCTAGTCCATCCTCCTCGGTCCGCTGTGGGTTATCTGCAAATCATCGTTAGTCTAGCTATATCATATCGTAGGCTTAACTATTATTGCGTACCTACCTGCGTATCTAGGAATTAGACAGGTTTCCCGTCATTGCTGCTCACTCCTTACCGCACGCATTTCCCCTCCGTCACCAACACCCCAGGTTTCGTCCTTAGATCTAGAGTTTAGTACGTAACAATGAGACTCGAGACTCGTCCGAGACCATGAATCAGGCTGCGAGAATACGTGGCTGCTTGGTCGAAAAACAGTGGAAGCCCTAGAATATATGTTTCGGCAATATGGTGCGGCATTTAGATAAAGAATGATGTATCAACATCACCTAGGCGTAGCACTGGGGCCGCACGAGGATGGCCCAGATAACCTTTCGAGCAAATGAATGGACCAGAGCACGTCCGTAGCAGACATACAAGACAGCCACGGCGGTTGTAAGCGACTGCGAGACGACCAATCGGCTCACTTACCCGCTCCTTATATGAGAGACACTGTATCCTAAACGGTCGATGTACTTCACGCACCAAAAACTGTGAATCCATAATAAGATCCTACAATATCCAAAGATTGCGTACGGCTAAGATCACATGGTCCCTGTCGATGGAGCTCTTGCAGAGTGTATAGGCTGTATGTTATAGATGATGTATTGAAGAGGATCCTCTCGAAAGGCATCTGACACGTAAAAGTGGCAAACTACGATCCTCTTTTCATGAGTGGGATGTCGAATACGGTTTCTGCCGAAGAAGCCGGAGCGTCCGACATCGTTCAAGATTGCATAGTGATTCTCCTGATGAATTAGCATTGTGGATGTTGAAGAGTTTACGGAACGTTGAACTAGATACCTGGGTAAGTAGGTATCTAAGATAGATAAATGACCTACTGTGGTATCAGTATTGTTTATATCGAGCCATCACCCTCGGCGGTGTGAAGCAGGCCCCTGCATGTTGGGGACATCACGGCGAGAGGTGCATAACCCTAACTAGACGAGTCCCCTAAGATAATCGGTCAACCTGTCCGAATAAGTTAGTAATTTGAAACCGATTCAGGTATCCAGCGGGAATAAACCCGGTTGGTGTGCTTACTTACCTCATAGTGTACCTACATTTTTATAAAAGGCAACTGTTCACGGGATCCAGGGCTTCCAGAAGACTTCTTATATATTACCTAGGTCGTCAAATAGAGCGTTAGATAACTAAAAAGGTAAACAATGTGTAAAACAACCCAAAAAAAACATACAACACTCGGTATTCGCCGATCGTCACCGACCCGACTACTGATCGAGCGATATCTAGCTTGTCTCTGGGGGAGCGGACGGGACCCCGAATTTTCTAGATTCTATGGTCGTATGTGAAAGAATAGTGCGTAATTTCTGTATATAAGGCAGCTCGATGTTTGCGTTGGTTGGTGGATAATGGGCAAGGAGCTGAGTCTCGAGCGTATATAATCAAGCACCCTTTGATCTACACACTCAGACCTCACAAGACTGCTGGAGCTACATCTAATTCCAAGTTAAAAAACCCCACTACGGATCTTGCCTTGGCCTCAGTTAATTATTCGTCTTTTCCGGGCACCACAAGACGGACGATGCCTAGGTACCTAGATATACGAGGAGAAGCTAATGATACGAGAGCGTTCAATGTATTAAGTATTTATGACGATTGGGCAAGCTGATCTTGGTCGATCTTGAGCGAGAAGTCGACGTGGGGTGCGCCTTGGTGGATCGAACTCGTAGAGATAATATCGATATCTACGAGACCTCAGTTAGCACAAAGGGGCGAAATCAGGACATTAGCATGGAGCACAATAAAAAAAGGACGTACCGTTGTTGGCATAATCAAAAACGTTATCCTCCCGCAAACCACCAGACACCTCGATCAAAAACTCGCGTTTACCCTTCCACTTCGCTCTCAAGCTCTTAGCTGCGATCTTAACGCCCTCGCCGGTAAAATTATCCAGCATGACAATATCAGCACCAGCAGCAATAGCCTCGTCGGCTTCTTCCTCATTCTGCACCTCGACCTCGACCTTGAGGGCGAACCCGCCGACCATCTTGGCAGCCTGAACAGCTTCCGTAATACTACCACGACTCCAGACGTGGTTATCCTTGAGCATGATCATAGAGCTCAGATCCATGCGGTGGGTGTCGGCGCCACCAACCAACATGCCGTACTTCTCGACGATCCGAAACCCAGGGGTGGTCTTGCGCGTGCCCGCCAGTATACCCTCGTACCCCGCGCTGCGCAGACTCAGGAGCATGTCACGACTGACAGTAGCGACACCGGAACAGCGGGCCAGCAGATTCAAAGCAACCCTCTCGCCGAGCAACAATCCACGCGCAGGTCCGGTGACGGTAGCGACCTTCGTCTTTCCCGAGCCGTCCTTGGGCCGGTTGACATAACTACCCTCCTTCGCGTGCCATTCCACCTCGCAGCCGCACTGTTTGAAGATCTCTGTGAAGAAAGGAATACCGGCGATGATACCAGCACTCTTACCCCATAGCGTAGCAGTGCGTGGATGCTCACCGACAACGAAGCCAGCGTAGTCGAAGGATGGGGTGTCTTCGGCGAGCCAGGAGGTGATCTGAGCCTTCCAGCTGGGCGGCAGGAGATGCTCTAGAGAGCCGTGATGGATAGGTTGATCTTTATGCATCGGGATGCGTTCGAATGGTTAGGATTTTCGATATGGATCGTTTGCGCGGGATGTCGACGGCGAGGGATTTAGAGATGAGGTTGCGGTTGTTTGGTTGTAATTGGTTAGGATGAAGTTAAGGTTATTGGAGTCGCAGATGCTTTAGAACAGGGCCATGTTTGAGCCGTTTCAACCCGCTACCCGCTACTTCCCCTCCTGCCCTCGTGTGCTAGGGACCTACATAGGTATGGAGGGGAGGTACCTACTATAATCTAAGGCGGGGGCGGGGTATTTACCAAGCAGCCCAAGCTATGGCAGTGGTTCAGGTCGTCATTGGGTTATTACGTGCATATAGGTTTTAACCTTATAAGGTAATACCTATCACCTATTCAAGGTCATTATCAACTTTTCCTCCTTAATTAACTTCATGTCTCAACTATAGAAAAACGACAAAACGCAAATATTACACATAGAAACAACCAAACTCCAAACTCCATGTCCATGTCCATGCCGATGCCGATGCCAAAATTGGGTACCTAGGATACCTAACGCAGGTACACTTAGGTCCGTCGCGAATATCATAAACAAACAGACAGACAGACAGATACCCTGAGAAATGACATAACCCGCCTCCAACTCCCTAAACAAACCCTTTTTGGTATCTTCTTCGTATCACCACCTCCTGAACGCCACATATTTCGTATCATCATCATCTCCCGTCTTATCAGTTACGACGTTGTCTCTTCCCCGGTTCTTCCTCCTCGGCCTGGTCTTCTGCAATGTCCTCTAGGGGTCTCTTAACTCCCCGCCTCCATGGACCTTGCAGATCTCGATGACGTTGAGGCACGGCTTGGTAATGAGGACGACCTCGAGGCGCATTATGGTACTGAGGATGCCCCCATGAACTGTGATTGTCCGGACCAGGAAACTGACCTGGGTAGCTTGAGTGGATTCCTATGGATGGCATGGTGTGGCCGACTTCAAGAACTGGCTGACCATGGAGGCCAACTGGAACCGATCGTGGCTCTTGTTGATATCTAACATAGGCGAGAGGGTTTTGTGCGCGGTGTCGAAGGAACTGCTGTTCAAGCTCGTGGTAAAAATCGTGATTGGCTTGGTAAGACGTAGGAATGGGCGGGTGCCATCGTGCAGGCGGCTCCTCTTCCTCCTCTACTTCCGGGATAGTTGATAAGCCGCCCAGAGTCGTGTAGCTGGTAGTAGACATCGTATCGTCGATCGAAGAGCCGTCGCTTGAGGTGTCATCGTGTACCACGCTCTCTAGGTATGTCGATGGACCCGATAGCTCCACCGTTGAGCTGCCAGCTCCCTCCTCCACACATCGTTCAATAATCATGTCCACCAAGCGGTATGGCAACAACAAGCCAAAGCGCATGGTATACTCTACTCCTGGCTCTGCGTACGCAGCCACCCAAGCGTGTCGAATAACGATCATCTGTTGATCTGGGTTTTTGTGCGCGAACTGGATAGCAAGTCTTGTTGGGCTCTCTTCGAAGACGTAGCCATAATCCGAAAGGGGTCTGAACGAGAATCCGAGATTGCGTAGGGGGATCGCTCGGAACTTGCAAGACAATGTTAGGGTTCTCAGTAAAGGTGAATAGTTGAAAAGGGTGCAGGGTAGACTCGGGTCGTCTAAGCTGATGACATGGTCGTCCACCTGTGATGATGCCATTTTTACTTGGCTGCCTAGGTCGGGCTGCGCCTTTCTGAATCGGATTACGAAGTGGCCCTTCGTTGGAATTGGCAAAGACAAGATGCTGGGATGATAGAAGGCTAGTTCAGTAATTGGCTAATGATGTGGGCTTCTTGAATATTCAACAGCTTACGACTTGTGTGATGGGATTTTTGTTGATGGCAACTTTATGGCTTGGTTGGTGTTGGTTGTTAGGTGTGTGTGCGCGTGTGTGTGGGAAGGGGGGAAGAGGGAAGAGGAAAAATTTCTCTGTTTATCAGCTGCTTGTTTAGAGACGAACAGCACGAAAAAGTCCATCAACACGGTCTAGCCTAAGCAACAAAATAGACTTTCCAAAATACCATACCCGACAATAGCTTGGACGATATTCGGTTAGGCTTTGACTCACAATATGGCCTTGAGGATCCTCGGTATATCTCCCACCACTCGACAGACCCGTCCACTCAGGCACCGACATACTGATCAGCACTTACTTGCCGTTACAAGAGTGAGCGTGTTCACAACCAAGAGACCATCTCATCAAGTGGATTTGGACGAGATAGCTCCTTTGATGTGTGCTCAGACCTGCAGGATACGAGTCCTACGTTAAACGGATTATGATCTATTGTTACTGCTAACATAAGATTTGTTTGAACCGGCAAGTATCGTTCAATACACTCTGCTAGTAAAAGAGTGAAACCTCCCTATTTTCTCAAAATGCTAACATGAGTTAGGTATAGTAAATATGTTAAACTACATGGGATCAGATTGTAGCACGGACGGAACTAGAATGCTAGAGCCAAAATAAACATAATTAGGTTGGAGCAAAATGCTTTTCTTCACATCTAGTCCCTTTCCTACCACCTAAGCAAGCCATCCCCGACATGTTGCCTGTACAAGTAATATTTCACATGATCCAGCAGTACACGAGATACCAGGCCCTATCCTTTTATACCTAGGTACGCATTTTACACCATCATTGGTGCCCATCATAACTGATTCATCAGCTTTCAAATCTGCGTTGCTGTTAGCTGTGAAACAGGGCCAACCCTAGGGCGTGATCGAAGAATTGAACAAAGTTTAAAGAGGGAAAGAAAGAAAAGAGCGAATGAATATTTCATAAAGGAAGCGAGAGTGAGATATGTAACAGGAGTCATGAAATGAACGCCACCCAAGACACGCCCCCAAAGAAAAAGAGTGAAAACATCATAGATGCAAATGCCAAACACCCGATCCATGCGATGCAATTCTATACCATGCCATGCAAGAGAAAGCAACCTCTAAATGCCCAAAACCCCATCTGTCTATAAAAATGCCTTGTATGAGAAGATGATCAAGCATCAAGAGAAACCCAGTACGATGCGTCGAACGCCTGCTAATAAAGAATGTACCGTGACTCCGGAAACGAAAACATAAGAGAGAGAAAGAAAGAGAGAAAAAATAGAGGTAGAAGGAAATGGCAAGACTTAATACCAAGTAGGAGTCGAAGGCCAATGTCGCAACATGTTCTCGACAGCTTGCGTCCACTCATACTCGAAGCACTGAGCAAGCTGCTCAGCCTCTTCGGGCGTGGGATCGCGACCACCCCACATCTCCTTGCGCCAGGCGTCTGCTTGGGCATACGTGGGGATAAGACCTCTGTATCATTATTAATAATTTCTCATATACAGGGCGGAAAATGAAAGGAGGGGGAGGGACGAGGACGAGGACGAGGACGAGGAGACTGATGGATGGGGGAATGCCTTCGATGTTCGGGGCGGAAAGCGAAGACTCCAACACAAACTTACTCGTCACGAATCTTAACCAGACAAAGCCAAGCCCGATTCCAGCTTCGATTCGAGTTCGGATCATTCCTCACGAGACTATGCGCCTGGTCGACAAGTTCTCCTGAGATGGGGTAGTTCCTCGTCAAGCCTCTCAGTTCGGTAAGGAACTGGTTACTGTTCACATAGTAATCCCAAGCGGCTGTCATTGGTCCCTGGAAGGCTTGAGCATCTTCTTCGTTATCGCAGCTTGCAGCCACGCGCTCAATTCGGCAGAGTTCGGTCAGTGTGTTGACTCGATGGGTGCGTAGCGATTCGATAAGTTGCTGAACGGAGGACTGGTGAGTTCTATGTTAGCTGCAGCATCGGGGACACGACAGTAAGATACATCAAGAGTGATCGGACAGGGACTCCTTCATAGCCCTCATCGAGTTCAGGGTTGGATTTACGAATTGAAAACCATCACGCACTTGTCGTCCCTTGCCACCACGGGAACTTCTTCCATGTCCGCCAGATCGCGATGAAGACATGACGATAAACTAGGTAGGTAGTCGTAACTTTGGAGTAT
Organism: Hypoxylon sp. CI-4A; assembly: GCA_002120315.1. Taxonomy (NCBI): domain Eukaryota; kingdom Fungi; phylum Ascomycota; class Sordariomycetes; order Xylariales; family Hypoxylaceae; genus Hypoxylon; species Hypoxylon sp. CI-4A. Next base: position 100,881 of record KZ111564.1, read on the forward strand.
CGTCCAGGTGACTGGAATAGCGAGCTTGGGTTCGATCTCGAAATGCTTCTTGCTTCCTCGTTGTCAGAGAATAATGTTCGGTATTGCTTTCTAGAATGAGAGCTTTTCCTGCACGGTCCTTGGTCGAAAGTGATTTGGGATGGGAGTGTGGTTTATGAGGTAGATGGCGAGACTGTCGAAGTTTATATCTTCATGATAGAGCTATCGAGGACTCTTCGTTGGTGAGGAAACTTACTAAGTAACCACCTTGAACCGAGAGACTGAAGTTCTGATGCCAATAGAATCACTGGAGAGTGTATTACTTTGCCTGAAAGCGAAGTTGGTCCGAAGCATAATCGAAGTGACTTAATCCTTGACCACGTGCTTGCGGACGAGTTGATGTCAAACCGACTACATTGAGAATGAGTGGCCCGTATGGCGATGGAGTAACGAGCATATTGCGCCGGCGTTAGACCGCGCGGGCTTGAGAAGCATCCCTGAACGGTTTAGAGAGACGCCCTACTGTTGTTGTTATTCATGAAGCCATCAACATATGACGATGAGCTTACTGAAAGACATACTGGATGATAGGGTGATGTCTCTTAGTAGGGTGAAGCTAGAGTGGGTGATAGGCCGAACGGGACGTCTCACCTAACGCGACCCTTGGACGGCGCGCACCTATAATGGGGTTGATGCTGACGACAGTCCAAGTCCGTCATACTGGGTATTTGCCCAATTATTTTGCTAAGTATTAGATATTTCTTTATACCTAGACAGTATGTAAATAGATCGTGAAGGTTAAGGATCTGTATACCCAAGATGGTGTCGGTGAAGATGGCTCTGATTAGGTAGACAACCCCAGATTCGGCACCCTCGACTCAGAGAATGTGTCGACTATTTTCATAATGGCTATGAGGAAATCCTAGGCTTAGAAAGGAAGCTACTGTCATAGAACAGGTAAATCTAAATATCAGTTTAAGAAGGAATAGTACCAACTACCAATATGATGAACTGAATTTCAAACTGTATCCCTCAGTCAATTTGATATCGACGAGCTCAAAAAACCGTACATGTCTGAAGGAAGAACAGGGGAGCAGAGGGAGGTCTAAAAGATCGGCCATTCCGTAGCAGTGGGAGTGGTCCCTTGTAAGAAATTAGCGGCGTAAGGCTGGGGAAGACTGAGAGCCCGTCCATCTGCCCCTGTGATTTGTACTTTGACGGCTGATGTATGTACATACGTGTTGTCGATTGACCCTAGTTCGAAAGAGCATCGGCCCGTGTCACTATCAAAGCCGCCCCAGACAAAAGAGAAACAAATTTAGGTACCGAGCTAAGTTAAGCATCTGGGTGCGTCAAGAGCTGGAGGTGAACTCCTGCGAAAACAACATTAGGCCTAGTTTGGTTGGGCCAAATCTGGATTCCAAATCCAAAGGACAAGAGGGTTAGGTCAAGTCAAGTTAGGTATTTGCCCTCATCGCGTCTTGGCCAATCTGATAATTGTTACTGGATAGTAGAATCTAGAACTTGTTTGAAGGCGGCTCCCTCCGGAAGAGTACTGCAGCGAAGTAATGTAATCAATCTTGCACTATGAGGATAGATAGCGACGATGTATTACGTCGCGCATTTGCATAAAGTATTAGTATGACCAACGATGAGGCTGAAATAGGGCTACCGAATCGAATTGCCGATCTGCCATCCAATGTTAGATGGGATATAATTGGAAATATTTGTCACAGGGACGACGGCGTGTACTTACATATTACAGACCGATGATCATGACCTAGCTTCTTGATCATCTGAAGAACACCCCACCGAATGTCCGAACTTCTAGACTTAATGTTCTTGAACAAAATCGGTGGCCTCGAAAGCGGAGAACCCCATTCGCCATTTGTAGGTATAGTACGAGCCATGCTATACCCAAGACTGTCAGATGGCTGACGAAGGATTAGAGAATTTCGTCAGTGTCCGCGGAGAAGGTTCCATATCAAGTGATGGAGATGATAACCGAGGAGCATTAGACTAAGGTCCAACCACTCGGAGATTTTATGAAATGGGATTAAGATGTGTGTGTGTGAGTGTTATGAGATCTTGTCTTAAACCTGCATAGAACAGAGGTAGGTGGTGGGCAGTACCACAAGGAGGTAACTAGTGTCTCTGTTTCTCTCACCGTAAGGGCATGGAGATGGCCAATAAACGCCCATAATGCCGTTCAGCTGAGCAGGTCTCTCTTAGCGGGTAGGGCTGTGGCAGTGTAAGCCCAATAAGCATGTTTATTGGCTGAATGGACACCAACTTACTATTTTAGGAATAGAAAAGAACGGCATCCGTGCGCCAGCACAGATCCGCCTATCCTCTCCCCCAAGTAAAACCACACACATCCGGAGTTTGGTTTCTTCATCCTCATCCTAAATCTATATCTAGAATTTCTCGGTTGTGAGCCGGGATACCGATAGCCAACTTCTCGAACCGTTCACAGTACATTAGAACCGGCCCGCAGAAGGATCAAGAAACTTACATAGAGATTCCATGGTCCAAAGATAGCGTCTGTTCGGGGAATTGTAGCCGCTAGCTCAGTACCAGGTTACGCCTACAGATGTCAAGTGTACCATGGTGCTCGCACGCATAAAAATAGTGTGCTCTGGCTTCTTTGACGGGAGGAGCCGTTACCTGTACACCACCGGTTTTCGTTATAAAGAGCCTCATAATGATCCTCGAGAAACGCTACCCATCATTGGGCTTTGAACTGAATAGTCTGGTCCTCTCTAATAGCCGGCTTATTCGTCGTCTTACCATGGAGTTGGAAAGTCTTTCAAATCGACAACTATGACTCCAGATGTTCGAGATAGGAATAGAATTCGTGATGATTCTAGCATCCGCATATCATAGCAACCGGCCATTTTGTGGTCATTCGTTTCATACCTAGGTAAGGTAAAAATATGAGAGAATATGGAGAAGAGCGGTTTTATCGCTTAATCCCGAAGAACGCATGTTATACATCTTCGAAAGTGCTTACCGCATCACCATTAGCAACGTAAGATTCCAGTGCCATTGCGTTGGTGAAGATCGCGCAGCATCATTTGCGGAAAAGAAGTTCCTTCATCGACCAAGAGCCCTTTCCTTACCAAAGGGAGATATAAACCCGAAATCAGGAGATTAGAAAGGTATACAAGTTAGTTGGATTGCTAAGAATATGCACGTAAGCTCTAAATTTGAACCCCATATAGGGACCATCTTTCTTTGTGGCCCAACACTGCGCTAAGCAATTCGCATTTATCCATCATTCATCATTATCATCAGGGCTCGTGGTTGTAATCAGATGGCCTGGAATCGAAAACCAGAAACCCGGGTATGCGAAGGAAGGCTTATCTAGTTCCATAACTAGACCAAGACAGGGCCAGAAGATCGGAGAAAAGCATCGCTTATAGGCTACTTTGGCCATATTAAAGTATTCGCTATTGGATCTCGCTCCGAGTATGGAATTAAGGTCCCTATTCTGCCTTTCCTACTCGTCAGTTGACTAGCTGGCAAGCGAAGTGCCACCAACTTGAAGAAGGGAGCGAGGAGACCGAACCAATCTACAATCGTCGTTCAATAACCTAGGTATGGGCCAAACGTGGAATTAGTAGGTATATTGTCCAAACTACTTTCGCAACTTTGGAATGGCTCCTTCGTCTGATGGTTCCTACTGGGTTTAATCCTGGGTCTTTCAGGTTGTAACATGCGATATTATGCGGCGCTATCACTCTCTTGCTCTTCGACTTCTGTCTCGGTTTCTTCTTCGTAGCCATCATCTGTACTTTCAAGACCCTCTCCATGGATCGCAAAACTTCCTAGCCAGCCAGCGAGGGCTATCCCAGCAAATAAACCCCAAGCAAGAGCTTCACCTTTAGGTTGGACATGTGTCGAGACGGTAAATAGCCCACCGGAAAGAAAAGGTCCCACGCTTCTGCCGGCGGCCGAGAGCGTTTGCGCGATTCCATTTAGCGTACCTAGGCTCGCATGCGTTGGTGCTGAATTCGTAATCTATTTTGGTATGTATTAGCTTGAGTAGCTGCGATATGTAATAGGTGACCGCAATCGAGAAAGAAACTCACCAGTAACATAACGCTCGACAAGCCCCCTACGGAGCAAATATTCTTGATTATCAGCACCGCGCCGATTTCAACGTATAGCCAAATTTTGCTGTCGCCTAGACCGAAAGGGGGCTTGGAGTCAACGTAACCGACGAACGGCATCAGCGCCATGGTAACCGCAAAACCAAGTAATGACCCCCGGTACGACCTAACGTTCCCCATATGGGACTTTAAGGGTCTGAATAGAAATAATTGGAACAGAATGGTGAAGATGCCGGCAACCGATAGGGATACCCCAATAACATCTGCGTGTAAGTCTCGTCCTGTTGGAGCCTCTGCGGATGCGAATATGGGATATAGACTATTGAAGGAGCTATTCGATAACTGGAATACCAGATGTGTCGAGAGAAGAATTATGGTAGTACGGTTCAGAAGCTGGCGCCAGGTCGTCTCATCGTGATGTGATTTCGAGTCGCCATCTCCTTGTTCTTCCTCGTGGGGTTCCAACAGGGCACTCGTTTCCCTGGCTTCCTCTTCGTTAGCTTCTCCTTGCTCGTTGTCTGCATCTCTGCCTCCAGGCCAGGTCCACGACCGCTTGGACTTATGTTTGGATTTATTTGTAGAGCTAGATGACCACGGAAGCCTCTCTGACCAATTAGGAATATCGCTCTGATCTTCCAAGGTTTCTTCGAACCAGATAGCTAGAATGACGACGCTTATAGCGAGAAGCGACGCTCCTAGAATGTTCGGCGCAAGAAATGGATACGAATCCTTAGTGACCTTTCCCACTAGTAGTCCGCCAAGGGCAGGACCTGTAATACTACCTAAGCCGTACACGACGGGTAGCCATGTGAACGCTTTACTCTGGTTGCTGCGATCCGTCAGTTCTCCAAGACAGGTGGGAACTACAGCAGCATTGCCATTGAGGAGCCCCATGGCCACATGCACCAAGACGATATGGAAATATCTCGTGCAAAATCCAAAGGCTGCAAAACAAAAACATAGTAATAAAGTCCCTAGAAGCATAACAGGTTTTCGTCCGATTATGTCTGATAGGTACCCCCATAGTAAGTTGGTTGCCAATTGGGCCAATGCAAATGCGGATGCGAGTAAGCCGACATATAAGCCAACTTGATCATGGCTGACGCCCGGGAATGACTCGATCATCTCGGGCAGATAGGGAGATATCGAGTTCAGGGCAGTCTGTTCGGATAAGGACAAGAGCGCCAACAAAGCGAGCTGCTTGACAGGTAAAGGAGTAGTCGCGCCATGGTGATCGTGTGGTTGGGAGTCGGAAGAACTAGAACCAGTTCCCGGTCTACGGCCGGCTGTCCTCGGTGGTGGTGTTGGAAAGGTCTGGTAGTGATGATTGTGGGAAGAAAGACGACGGAAGGTCGACGACAGAGCTCGATTTGACGGGATGGTAGGCAAAGGTGAACCTGCGCGAAAGCTTCCAATGGAACCCGACCTCGCTGGCGGTCTACCTGGACGAGCAGCTGGCGAGGCAATGGACGCGACGGTTGAAGCGCGCACCATGTTTTCTAGTACTATATTTCTTTTATTTCCTTTATTTCCGAGCAATCAAGTTCGATCGGAGGGGTCGCCGCGCATGATCCAGTCTGGCATTGGCCTGATAGATCACCGGGTACTCGCTTTTCGCAGGGAAGAGTCGTCAAGATGGTCCATACGCGTAGAGAAGATAGTTATCGAGCTACACCGTATTGTATTATCGTATTTGACTTTATTCGGCCGACTATACAAAAAAGTAAGACGAAAGAAAGAGGAAACCAAGCTGAGGTGACTGGTGACTCGGAGATACGAGCCAATGATGTAAAAGGTTAAGAGCGTTTCCATTCGTCATGCCATTTTTCTTGCCAATTTTTAGTGTAAGTGTTATCGATAATCAGTACCTAGCTTTACGGGTCTAGAGTCTAGACTGCTGACTGTTTGCGCTAGAACTGGTTGGTTTGTTCACCGCTGACGCACCGATAGTTACAGGCAACCCATGTGCTGCATTTGAAAATCAGTTGGTCACCGATTACCTAAAAGCCAGCCACTCGAATCAGCGAGTCAGCGAGTGGGGGTTAGCTGGATTTTAGTGCGGGGTGAACTACAACCTGCAGTATCTTGAAGCTAGGTAGGTACCTAACTGTTAGCGGAGATGCTTATAAAACAGCAGTCTTGTGAAACTCTGCAACATCGTATATCTCGGATTTCCATGAGTGTTACTGTATCTGGTAAATATAATTCTGGGAAAGTTTGACAGAGAATTCTTGTGTCAGGCATGCTCATGCATACTCATAATCTGCAAACGTAATGACTATAAAATGCCAGTAAAAGACAAAGCCTTGCTATTATTCCGTGTAACACAAACCCTTCTCCCACGCTCCAATACGTTAGGTACATGTATCTCCTACAATACATGTCATGTATAGGGCTTCAATTCTTATGTATTTCTTTGGATCTTCGTGATGGTCATGATAAATCTGAATTTGTCTAATTATCTGCCTACCCAAGAAGTCCACACCAACCGAGCACATATCCAGTCTAGAAACCGTAGCGAAAGTCATCTACTCGTCGTAAACTATTGAAGTGAACGAATGAAATTTTTGTCTTCTCTCTCGTGTCATTTCTCGTCCAAAGGGGAATTAGCTGCGTGAGAGCCCCCCACTCATTAGGTACCTACCTATCTTACCTCTCTGATGAACTTCTAATATCTGTATGGTCAAGGGACGTTCTAATCCTTCTTCCAGCTGAACAGATTCGACAGCGTAGCCGACAACCGTCTCTTCTCCTTGGTCGTCCCAACCGGAATATCCTTAGGATTGATATCTGGTCCACTGCCCTGAAGATGTGACACCGGGTTGCGCTGGACCGAGCTGTCTGTGCGAAGACTAGGAGCGCTGCTGCAGCACGCGCTCGACTGCAGATTCTGCGTGCCATTCGGCCCGTCGCAGCAGGGCACCAGCACGCTGCTCTCGTTCTTGGTGCTCGGAACATCCAGCGCGGGGTTGCTGGTGAAGAAGTCGGCCGGGCGGAGGTGGAACTGGTGGATCTCGACGGGCCTACGAGGATGGGCGGATTAGTTATACATGGCTTATGTCTCGAGGGGGGGAGAGAGAAAAAAGAAAAAGAAAAAAGAAAAGGGGCAAAAGAGAAAACAAGTCTGTGCTCACATCACTGGCCAATCCTCAACACGAGGATTATGTGTAAGACCAAAGACACTCCATACCACAGGATCACTCTTGGTCCCCTTCAGCTCTCCATTCGTAACCGTCCCATTAACACCCTCACCCTCCTCCTCCTTCTCATCAACAAACCAATCTCCCCTTTCCACCATCGCTTTAACACCGCCCTCCTCGCGCGGAGCCTGGTTCGTAAACTCGCCAGCAGCCCAGAGCTCACCGTCTCTATACCCCGTAAACCAAAGATGATGAGTCGCGAACGGGGCTCTAGCCGCCTGCACGCTGTTCTCATCCGCGAGCAGGAGCTGTGAAGCACTGGGCACCATTTTGTAGCCGACGTTCTTGCCGCTGATGCTATTCTTCTTGATCGCATTCTCCAAGCGTAAGACCCTATTCAATCTCGGCTCCGCGTCCGCAAAGCCGGCACGCTGCACGCGCTGTCTCCGAATCTCATACCCGTTGCCGTGCGGGTTGGTCTCGGGGTTCATCGGAATAGCGTGGCTCTCTTCCAAGACAACGGCGGTATCGCCAGCTTGGTAAGAGTCGATGGCTGGGTCGATGCGCACGGCAAAAATGTGCTGGTGGTTCTGCGCCAGCACGCCGGGATGCACGACGTTGCCGTACGCGGACACCTTGCCCTCGTCGATGGGCACGACGCTCACGATGCCCGTGGCACGTGTCTCGATGGAGATGCCACCGGCAGTGTCCAGCTTGTACGCAAACACGTATTCGTAGTTGGCCAGCGTGGCGACGAATTGCACGACCAGCTCGCGCATGCGCGTCACCACGGCGCGATTCGTGCGGAAGTTGGTGTGTTTCCAGCCGATACCATTGTCCTGCTCATGCAGGCAGATGACATTCTTGGCGAGATCCGGCTTGCCTTCGGAATCCGCCACCACGGAGTCGAAGTAATGGATCGCGCCTAGACAATCGCATCCCAGCTTCAGGTTGTTAGCCGCGCGCCCGATGCCGCCGTCTCCAAAGTCGAAGGCCTGTTTGCGCTGGAACGGGGGGCGCGGGTCACCGTACGGCACCGTCATTTCAGAGAACGACAGTCGGTATAATATTGGCCGGTTGTCGTAGCACACATCGTGCAGAACAGCACCCTCGCGGGGTGTGAAGCCGACTCGGAAGCGCCACTTTTGCCACTCCACGAGATTGTCCGCATGCACCTTGAAAGATGTGCCTTCGGGCTGGGTGACGTTGATTGGCTTGAGATCTGTACGGAGAGGTCTATCCAGCAGTTCCGGGACGTATTCCGCAGAAGCGCCGTTTTGGAAAAGCTTCTTCGGCTTGTCTCCCGGAGGAGACGGGTACAAGCTGTCGTTGAGGCCCCCAGTGGCTAGACGGTCTACTCTAACAAGTTCCTTGGTGGCGACATTCATGACGGGAATTATTGGTAGGGGATATGCGTAGTGATTTGAATCTATGTTGTTCTTGGATGTGTCGCGGGCGTACACGAGACCCTGCATGTAACGGGGGATGTCTTCATCGGGATCCGGGCCACCGTATGGCCACGGATCTATCGTGATGGTGAAGTTTTCTGGTAGGGTAAACTCTTCCAGTGCTGACTTGAACAACTCGGATGATATGCACGCATCATGAAACATACTAAACTCCAGCGCCGTATAGCTGGTCTGGCATCTTGTCTCGAATGCCTTGGTACTTTGAATGGTACCGGCATCAACATCGACGATCGTTTCCGTAAGCTGGGGAATCTTTCCATCTTTGATAACGTCGTATAGGAGTTTGACTTGTCTTGGTGGAGTGAACTCAGGCACTCGGCCCTCATGTTCGGCGATGAGAAATTGTGTCAAATCAGCTTTCTTTGGCTCATCGAAGAGTGCCGAACGAAACCATAGGACGGCACCATCCCCACTTTGTTCCTTGACGACTATATCCCGAGCTTTTGATAGTTCATCAGGTGAGAGGGGTCGTAGAGGATGAGGTATAGCTAATTCTTGATCAATGGCCATATTGTCGATACGTTTTGGTTTGGTTATGATTCTGTTCTGTTTGGTGTTGTTTCTTTGGCTTCTATTTTATTTTGCTGCTTATATTTTGAGTAGGTACGATATCCGCAAACAAAACTCGTTCAGGTTACGATGATGACTTGTTGAACGTAACAGTTACTAGTTAGGTATTACTAAATTCACTAGAGAAAAGCTAGAGGAAAATACTTGGATAGATGGGTTACTAGATTTAACTTCGCCAAACTCGAAATTCTGCCCAGTTTATATACCCTACGCTGATGATCAGGAGAGACCTCGGGCACGAATTAGTATAGAAACTGATTGGATGCTGGCCTACAAAGAACTATGCACGTATGGGATCTTTATCGGGCTCGGTACCAAGGTGAACAGGCATGTCTTAGATCAGAAGACCGCCACCCGGTGCCGGCACGGTGCAGCGATGCGGGCGAGGGTGGGGTATTCTAAGGGATCCTTGAGCTCTTAGGGGTAGATATGGGTAGATAGTATGGAGATATGGTTAGATATGCCCTCTTCATTCGGCCTCCTCTACATATCATCCATGTATTTCATTCGCACTTGTACGCTCAAGTGGGGTCTGAGGCACGTTTTCCTCGCCCTGCTTCTACGAGACGCTCAGGAGGCCCCCCCCNCCCGAGACAAGCGCTCCCGATAGCTTATCATTACGGTAGCTATAAGCGTCAGAGGCTATATCAGGAAAGTCCTTGCGAGCCTCTTATTTTCCACCTCGACTGCCGGCATCCGCCTGAATCAGGTTGAACGATGAGTCTGGGGGATGTTCAGTATTCGCCAAGCGCCTTGGCTCGTGAATTTAGCATTTCCAGCAGACGGGCGAGTCGCACATGGCGACGAGCTGCATGGGAGATCAAACGCGGAACGTAACCTACCTACCGCAGCTACCGGTAGTTTTGAAGACTACTGGATTAGGTATTCATACGCTATTGTTCATGCAGCATCGTGGTCTACATGTGGTCTACATGTGGTCTACATACGTAGGCCTCCCACGCACTCCCACCTCCATCACCCAAGCTCCAGGGTCTGTGATGGAGGGGAGGATTTACAGATTTGACAGCCGAGTCCGCCCGAATCAAGCTTGAACGCTGGGAAATCCCGGGTAGACTTACCAATGATCGACCCCTAATGCATCCGGCCCCTGGCTTATCACAACCTGTTCAGCCGCATGCGTGTTGCGCGTGCGTTCCTGTGCGACCATGCTACCATCTAGGAACGTATAGGTGAAGGGGGTATATACATGCACGTCAATGCTGCGGACTGCCCATCTTCGGTTGTATAGGTACTATACTATAATATATCACGCACGTCCGCATCTCAGGTACCGGTGGGTGTGAATAAATTGTAGAACCAACCTGGCTGGCTGCCTACCCATTAGGAAAGCCAGCTCGTGTCTCAACAAGAGGCGTGCCAACCGTCAGGATTTCATGGCTGATATGTCGGCGTGAGGGAATATAATTCATGGCATATTGAGCAAGATTTCATTTGCCAGGCGGCATGGCGAACCTGTGAGAGGTGTGATGAGAAGCTTCCACCTGCTTATCTCAACGACTCCAGATTTGGAGACATGTCAGACTCCACACCGTCCATGGCGATAAAATTTCCTTTACGACTGGTGTGTAAGACCTGTGACTAAAAGACAGCAACTCCATCTCGGCAGATCAAGTTTGGTTCAGTTGAATGTTACCACCATGGAAAAATCCGATGACGATTGCTCACGACTAAGATATAGCTCATCCCTAGTACACAATACAATATGCAGTCGATAATCCTAAGCAACCAAACAAGCGATCACTCCACCTCCTCATTACGCACGCGGAGTCTCGAAGGGCCGCCAATGCTACTGGCGCTGAACCTTTTGAGCGACTCGTTCTAATTGAGGTTGACATGGGGTCCAAGGACGCCGAAAGATTCCTCCCCAACGTGTGGCTTGATCTCGCCGATGTAGCGCTTGAAGTCGCCAACCGGTATAATCGTCTTCTATTTCTCACCTCCCGCGCCAGCAGGGTTAAGGCAGAACATTCTAAAGAAGACGGCAGGCTCAGGAACTCGGGTCCCCCAAAACCATCTAGTCTGTTCCCCTTTGCTGTAGAATGTCCACTTCATAGACTCACTGATCTTCTACTTACCCCTTTCGCGAGGCGCAGCCAGCCAGCCTCGTATTTCATCTTCGCGGAGTTTTCGACCGCGTACAGAACCAATAGTTGAAGTGGGAAGTGTGACAGTGCCGAAATCGAGAGAAGTAGCACGAGGTGTAATTATCTCCTTCTCAATGGTCCTCCTCCAAAAGCCACTCTTCTTAATGCCTCCTTTTGGACGGCCCTCTTCGCAATGGCCTTCTTTCTCTCTTAGGCTCTGTGGGCAGTATCAGGTTTGTCGACAGGACCTAAATGCTCAAAAAGTATTGTTTGCCTTTGTGATATAATGGATAGAACTCATGCTTGCGACGGCGAGGCATTCTTGCACTTCTCGGACAAGGAGACCAATTGTAGACTTCGGGGGATTGAGAAAATAGGGGCCTCGAGGTACGTAGAGCGAATGGGTAAAGTAGGTCGACTTCAGGTCAAGATCAAGCACTCTTGCGACAATGCTACTTAACTTGGCCGATAAAATGAAATGCAGAAGAGGAAAAGAATAATTTTCGGCTTCCCCTTCTGAATTGCGAATCGTGTCACTGCAAAGTATCGCAGCTTCTTCCACCTGGCTATTTAGGATACCTCTGAGACGCAGCCCTATATACAATCGTGTATGGGCAGGGCAACGCAGGCGATTCTTTCCTGCTCTTCTATGTGCGCACCTCAGTATTTTGCTCCATTGCTTTTACGGAAACAATCTTAGAAACCCGCGTTTCTCTACTTTCAAGATTCGAACGTCGTAAGATGCACCCATATATGGTTGTCCTATACTAGTCTCTCTAGGTAGGTAGTCATCTGATCAACACAATGCGAGAATTCGACTGGGACCTTATTCAACGAAGATCTATTATTGATCTCGAACACATTATCCTACTCCAAAGCAAATAAAAGGGTATCTTTTACGCACGCAACCATCCATATTTCCCCCAACCAGATCACCAAATATCCACAACTCAATCAACTTTCCTCAACCTTCTCCCCCATCTCCGTCTTGCCAGATTCCTTGGCAACAGGCGGAGTTTCAGCCCCTGACGCCGTCTTCCCATCAATCGCCAAGTCCTCGTTCTCCGAACGAATCGCCTTGATATGTCTCTTCCCCGAAAGATCAAGCGCGATAGCCTTGAATGTCCGGAGGAGTGTCTTTCGCCCTTCAAAAACGGGGAATATACCCACAGCGCCGAGCGAACAGAAGATCCAGATGATGCCGACCGTGACCCAGCCGGTGAAGAACGGCTTCGAGAAGACATAGCTGCTGCCGTACATTGGGAACGGCCAAAGAACTAGGAACGCGAGTGTCAGTCCTACAGTCGTCCATTTCGATATCTTGCTAGCTCGGCTCAGCTTCGCCTGCTCATCGACAAACTCATTCGTTGTCTCCACGTGTCCTCCGACGGTATGCTCTAGGTCAACACCTGCCGTGGTAGCAAGTTCATTATCGTCGCCTCGGCGGATGTTCATCATGGACTTCCAGTCGTAGTTGTCCATTCCGAAGATCAAGGTGAAGATTGGGATTAGGACGAGAGGTGAGAGCAGCGCGGTCACATTACCAGCAAGCATAGGGTTGTTAGATCCTGTGCACTCGACGTCTAGCGAGCCACACTCCTTTTTCGCCGTGACAAGCCATGCGACCAAGGCAAAAGCAAGGCCAAAGATAGGTGAGAGGGCAGCTGCCCATTTGTTCTGTCCCTTCCACACGAGCGTCAACGTAGCGGGTATCACGGCAGACGATATGATACACCCCATCATTAAGTACAAGTAACCCATCGAAATTCCTGCGTAGTAGAGACCGACGGAGAATGTGGAGATGAAAAGAGCATACAACACAACGATGACATGCGACATGTAGATGAGGCGTCGTCCACTGGCATCAGGCTTGAAGTAGGTTCGGTATAGATCGTAGGTGAAGATAGACGAGACGGCAATTAGCTCGGAAGAGGTAGCAGATGTAACAGCCATGAATACAATGAGGAGTGTAGCAATGGCACCTCCCTTGCCGAGAAGTGCGACAGCAGCGTACGGTAGCACAAGACCAGCCGAAACGTCAGCATCGGACATACGATCAGGGTATGTCGGGAATGCCGGTGTCGCCTCTAAAGCCAAAGCAGAAAGACCCAAAGTTGTGGCAGTTAGCCAAGGGATCGCGAACCAGCTAAGCCCACCAAGGATATATCCAGGTAAAGCGTGGACAGGAGATGCAGCAATGGCCTTGTTGTAGTATCCATTATCGAGGAAGACAGTGCCGAAGTTTCCAACGATATTAATAACGAAGAAAATAGCTCCTTCTTTCGAACGCATGGTCAAGTAACTCCCCTCCGCATTACCCTCGATCGGGTGGTTAGAAGCAGCTTCAACTAATAGGTCGTACACGGCAGACGGAGAGCCGAGCCTGTCGCCCGAGGCGTATGCCGTCAACGCGAATATGATGATAATGATGAGGAGGATAAAAGTATGAATCCAATCCGTCAAGATTGTCGCCTTTAAACCGCCGACTAATGTATAGGCAATAACGCCGACGGGTAGAAGGTAAATAGCCGCGATCGTGTTCATTCCGGTAAGGGCGTTGACTGTCGCTGAGCTACCAACAACCAGCATGAGACTGACGAGAATATTGGTGGCGAGGCCGAATACCATGAAGACAAGGTGAGTAACAGTTCCATAGCGGGCTTTTATCCTTCATTGATTGTAAGTATTCTGTCTAGCGATTCAGTGCCGACGGTGTTATTGGTACTTACACTTCAAGGTAGGTATGCGCATCGGGAGCTCGTCGCTTTAACTCAATGGCCAATGTCGCAAAGAGTAAAATCTGAACGGTTGCACCCGATGCATACCAAAACGGGCCCGAAACACCATATTTATAACAGACACCCGTGCTCTGTAGAAGCGTAGCCGCCCAAGTCCAGGAAGACACAACTGCAGATCCGACCAATCCACTCTTTACTGTGCGACCGGCGGTTGTGAACATTTCAGATGTTTGGAGTTCGGAATTATATCGCTTGAGGATGAAGGTCACTAGGATCTGTGAACCGCTATCAGTAAGTATGGCCCATAAACGCGATGCAGGAACTCAAGTCGTTGAAAACTGAAAGCTGTCGCTACTTACCATACCAAGCGCAAACCCGAACCCCAAACCGAGAACGATGCCATATCCGACGCCTTGGTCTAATGGCGGGGAGACCGCCATTTTGCTATAGCTATGGTGAGGATCGTGAGCTAGAGAGTCAGCCCGATGGATTCGCCGGGGGGATAGTTGGACAAAACGCGTAACAGAGCAAGAGAGAGTTATTAATACTGGAGGTCAGTGTCATATTATATAGGTAGTTTCCCACGTCGATTAGACTTCGCTCATACATCTTTATCAGATGAATAATGTGTATATTTCTTATCAGTGAGCTAAACTCCGCCCGCAAGGCTCTCCCATGCATGCCCCAGATTGGCGTTCCTGGTATCGCGGTCTTTGTGATGGTCAGCCCCCGCATGCAGGATTTAGATTTACCTTGTACGGATATACATAAAAGGGATTTGAACCGAGAGTCTCTCATCGGATATGGGTGGCATAGACCTATCACAAACCAGGCCGTCCAGGTGGTACATGGTAGTTGGGTAGTACAGTCCCTTGGAGAGAAGGATGCTACTACAACGCTTCGAGTTGTATGCGCATTCTTGGTTAACACTGTACTTTCGACTTACATATGTAGCTCTAATTAAGCCTCAAGTATTCTATGATGAGGTGACACACTTACCAAACAATTGATATGATATTGAAGGAAATTCTGTCATTTCCTTGGAGGAAGTAACTTTGAGATAAGACCTCGGATTTTGATAAGAACTGCAAATAGTATTACGATGTCAGATCTAGGACAAACGAAACAAGTGTAAATGCGACATGTAAGCGGCTACTTATCAAAGGGCATTGGCCAATCACAAAGTGTATTTTAGTGGCTGGGCTGATAAGAATAATGTGGAGTATCTCTCTCTGCGATCCCCCATCCTTGACGATCGATATGTACTACGTATTAAGAGTCAAAATTCTCCGTTTGTCATAAGTAAAGCACATACAGCATTTCCGATTGGCTGCCGCTTAGAAACTTTCAACTGCAAATCCGGGGGTAAACAGCCACTAATAGTGGTTATCTATTGGCAACCTCAAAAGGGTTAGATTGTTTTATGGTAAGATAAATTTAGCTACTATGTAGTTATTATCTTCTGCTCTCAGAGGATGAACGAGAGCTCGTCGCAGGTGATAACGATTTCGAAACGCGAGCCGTGATCAACGATGCAATCTCTTCTTCAGCCCCATCGTCCGAAGTGCCATTAACATCGGTGGCGTCAGGTTGAACCTTACCAGCCTCATTGGATTGGACGTCAATGGTTTCCTTAGGCCTGTCCTCTTCGCTTTTTGGTTCATCTTGGTCAGGTGGCTCAGTCACTGGGGGGTTTCGGTCATCGCTCTTGTCCAGAGCTCCTCGCCAATTCCGTGTTTTATTAACATCTCCTGGCGCGAGTGTACCTAGCCTGCCTTCACCGCGACGCGCCAAGGTACTTTCGCGACTATACTTACGCTTGGGCTTCGATTCTTTAGAATCACCGGGCTTGGTCATTACCTGTATATGGCCAGGGGCTTCATCGGCACTCTGATTTTCTGTTAGCTAGGTGTCATCATCCGGTTCATATATAGAAGGGGAGATTCTAATTCACTTTCCTCCAAATCAGAATCGACCATGGTGGGTAACTGTATACGAGAATCCTAACACTACTGTATGATTCTTAAGAGCTATGATTTCCCAAGAATACTCTAAGAGAGGAGAGTCCTCTGCCAGCCGCAGCTCCGATTATATATACAGTAGCAAAAGTAACTACAGTAGAATTGAATATCCTATAGTCATGTCGACACACGTCTTCCCACCATCACTGGCGTTTCTTGACCCAAACACAGCAAATGCCGTAGAATCATATCAAGCCATGAATGAGGTACCATAATGAAACTAGGAGGAATGATAGCAGGTGTATTTTTTAAGCTTCGACGATAATGCCCACAATGTAGGCCAAGGCCTGTAGAGGTGCTTAGAAATATGTGACTGATGACGAATCGAGACATAGGAACCAACTACTCGTCTTAACTGACTATGAAAGCATAGTGTATAGCATGCTTATGGAGGGAACAACTGCAAAAAGAGCTCACAGTCTACCAAGCACTCTAATACTGCCACTATATTCTATATCTCTCAAAATGTAGTTGTGTATAAGTACCTAGGTAGGTATGTATGACCCGAAAGCTAGCGCTAAGTCCACAAACCTTGAAAGGGCCTTTTCAAGCAGTAAATCTCTTCTGTCATGGAAATGCTCGCAATCTCTTAAAATACCAGAAGTCTTACTTGCCAATGGCGTATTAGAACCCTATCATGTGTTCTTTAGTATGTCTCGACATCAGAGGTGAGTTAAGAAGCGTATCACAAGATATTCATCAGGTACCTAGCTAGGTATGTATGTAGGTCACGAGTAACTAAGTACTGATATAGGATCAATCACTCTTTGCTAGGCCGTCTGTCCCAAGCGTAGAATAATAGTATGGATCATGAAATCTATGAGTTATCGTGTCTAAGTTTGATAGTGTTTGATAGGTGTAAGCGTGACTCTAGTGTAACAACACGGTCAATCCTGAGTGAGCCTCTGCGTAGATACCACCGCCCAAAAGTCAATCCGTCTGCTAAACCCATGGAGCCTAATAACGTAAAGAAGATCCCATATCATTTACCTCCGTCCTATCTTCCCACCTTCTTCCTATTATGCTGTAACTTCTGAACATGCCACTCACCCCTTTCTTTCGGTTTGTGTAACGAACTTGCCTAAAACCTTCTCCTTAATGCGAACTCTGGATCGTCTGACTCATGAACACGAGCAACACTCCCATATACCTACGAATACTTAGTTATGATTCTAGCTCTGTCATAATGCCCCAATGTGGATATGGAATCAAACAAGACTTACGCTACAGTACAAGCAAACAGTTCATGCCTCTTCGATCGCGTCATATACTTGAGGCAGCAAGCGAATAAGCAGGTGAACCCTAGCTGGATGAACATAATGCCAACCAGGGTACGCTCAGTCATCTCGCCTTGACTCAGGCTGTATAGGGGGTAAATTGGGCCCACGAGCAGTACGATCAGGGGCACGCCTAGAATTACAGCTTTGGCAAACATGATTCGCTTCATGCTGTAAGTCAACATAAAGTCATCATGACCGCTCAGTTCCTGTCAATATAAGGAATGTTACTCGAGGTATTACAGTGAATTGTAAGGAGGGGGGGTTGTACCGGGTGCCTGAATAGTCTCTAGAATGAGTAGGTCAGGTATCAGTTCAAGTTAAGCATCATCTTGACTATTTAACTCCCTCGATGGAGGAACTACTTACTTGAGTGACTTTTCCAGGAGCCTCCAGTATAAGCTTCATGAAGCGTGTGTCAACTCTTGACGTGTCTTCCCGTGGTTTAAGTGATATCAAGTCATCCCTATGCGTGTAGTACGATTCTTGCTCGCGAAGCGGATCATGTCTTTGGAAGAAGGCTTCGAGACTTCTGTAGTTTGTTTGTTGGGGTTGCGACCGGCAAGCAACTGTCGATGCGGCATTGACAAAACAAACTAATTATAGCATCAGTTAACAGTTTGAAACAATACACATTCCGTCGGAGCTTACCATATCTTTTGTACTTATCTTCGATCAATTGCATCAGTTTATCGCGACCTCGTGTTATTTCCTCAGCCTCTGAAACTAGTGTTGCTGTTGCACCACGACTATCATATGAATTCAGCAAAACCTCATATTCTTGGAGCTGTTCTTGAAGGTTCAACAACACCCTTGCTTGAAGCCAGTTAAATCTGCGGAAAATTAAATGGCCTTGATCTCTCGTTATAAACGCCCCAAGGCGAGGATAGCCGTTAGGGTAGTCGTCAACTGGCGAGTAAGGCTTTGTTAGATAGATATTCTATCAATAAAAGAGAACTTAGCAAGATCTGACTCGACTTACGGCTTCTATCATCGTGTACAGGGGCTGTATTATTAGATGTGCTCTGAAATATATTCCTGAGTTGGGTGAATAAATCGTGGGCTTTCGTCTTCAGGCTGAGGAGCGAGGCGTTGAATTTATTTGCTATTATGATGTGATGTTAGACTATAATCATCATTCGCAAGATATGCTGCAAGCTCACAGACGGGACGCCCTTGTTCTGTTTGCTCTTCAATGGAAGTATTCGGGACTGGCTGGGCTTCAACATCAATGTCTTTACTGGCCATTTTATCGTCTCAAATTGGTGATTTTAAAGTGGGAGAGTATTTACAATGACTTGTGTGATCAGGATGTATTATCTGAGCCCATATAGCGAATCTTCTTGGGATTAAATAGTAGATACTTGAGCAAATTTTCCTGTTCACACGATAGAGGCGGTTTTTGTTATTCTCATATGGCAATTTGCAAGACCCATATGCTCGAGTCGGCGGAGTCGCAACACAAGCTCTGCGAATCGAGCGGGATGCTGTGTTGGACGGGGTCTGTATCCAGTGATACCAGTGTATCTACTCGCTACCTTCTCATTAACTTATTCTTCGTGAGGCTGTATAACCTCAAATTTCCATTGAATCACGGCATTAGACTTGCCCGAATCTATACTGCGCCCAACCCAAACTACCTTCATGCATCGTCCAGGTTCTCTTTCCCGCGTCGTCTCCAGCCGCACCAGCAGCGATGTACACAGGCATCAAGTGATCGAAACGCTGAGATGGAATTAGTTACACTACTTTCGGAACTAGCAAACATGACACTCACTGGATGGGCCTGTTTAGCATCCGGACGGCTAGCGACCTCTCTCATTCGGGCCTGACGTTCGCTCGGCGGTGACTCGACGGCCTCCTTGAGCGCCTCATCAAACGATACAGTGTATGGCATCGGCTGTAGGTCACCTTGGGTAGCAAACAGGTCTCTGAGATTGTGTACCGACATGCCAGCGCCAATTATAACAATACCCTCGTCACGCAGAGAGGCGACGGCTTGTCCTAGTCGATAGTGCGAGTCCGGGTCTTGGTTGCTAAACAAGCTTACTTGAACCAAGGGAACACCGAGAGGGTTTTCCTCGGGATGGAATGCTTTGAAAGCGTCAATAAGAAAATTGGTCCAAGGGGACGGACGCATTGGGGAACCTACCAACATTGAAACCCGACCAGACTCCATGATCAAGTCCTCTGGTTACCCCTTTTGCCTTAATTCCGGCATTGGTCAGGAGATCAAGTATCTTGGACGCTAGTTGAGGACTTCCCTTGTTCGGGTACTTGGCCTTATAGAACTCGGGCGGAAAGCCGTAGAAGCTAGTTTGACATGTTAGCAGGAATTACACCGAGCCTGGTTCGTACAATGGCAACATACTCGTAGATCAAGTCGGTGTGCTCCGCGGAATTGACCTCGATGACATTTGGACTAGACTCCCAGTGGCCGGAAAAGACCACAGCAGCTTTAGGCTTTACTTTCTGGGTGATTTCTTTCCCGATATTCTGAAGTACAGGATAGACCGGGTGATCCGTCTGGTATTGCACAGTAGGCTACCTCTCCTTGTTAGTTTACTACGAACATGTGTAAAAATAAGTGGGCGGTGTGGTGATAATTATAACTTACTCCACCATGACTGAAGAAGTATACAGGAGTTTTACTGGTAGACATTGTTTGTGACGAGAACGACAGGTTGTACTGCGCTAGGAATGAAGCTGTAGGTTTCCAAGCGAAAAGGGGTGAGAAGACACGAGACGGTAACGCGGAGAACAGGAATGCCACGACTGCGATAATGAGTGATATAATTAAAAGCGATCTTGTAATTAATCTAGTAGTAGCCATAAGGGAGAGTGGACGATAAATCAAGATATAGAAAATAACGAAAGCGATATATAATTGTCCATAACACACTCGCCCCTTTTTTGATGGCGAAGCGACGACGCAAATTACAAAATGCTTCAGCGATTCTTCAGCAATTACAAAGTATCAGTCAGCGCTTTACCACTACAGAGCACGCTATGGGTAGCTGTGGACCTCCATAGGTGTACGTTTCGCCCGGGAAGCTGCAGGGGCTGTACTTGTACCCAGCCAGGGCCTGGACAAGGACACCCCACCAAATGTACCTGCGAAGATGCCCCTCCCCCTCCATATTCTGCCACTGCTAACTGCAATTCCGTCACTGCATGCAGCTACCCGTTAAGCGCTATTCTAATAGTAAAATCGCGAACTGGAAACTTCCATCAAACAAAACCATCGACCCCCTTTTTCTTCTTCTGTTTAGCCTCACCTATTCTTCTAAATTCCCTGCTAGCTCGCCTTTCCCCAGCGGATGCTTACATTGACCGGTCAACTCCTACTTGCATTTGCATTTTCATTCGTCGTGTTATCTCTCATCGCGGTCACAAGCGCTAGCATAAACCCCGATTCCACCAAGATGGCGATGCGACGAGCTCCGCCTCTGCTATTCCCGGCTGCTACCGAGCACACGGCTACTGTGATTTTCGTCCATGGGTTAGGTGATACTGGGTATGGGTGGGTTAGTGCCGTTGAGAACTGGCGACGTCGTCAGAGGTTGGACGAGGTCAAGTTCATTCTGCCCCATGCGCCACGCATCCCAGTTACTGCTGTGAGTTCATACACTGCGACAGCGCTAGATAATGTATAGTAACTTACCATGAGATGATAGTCGGGAGGAATGTCTATGCCTGGATGGTACGACATTGTAAGTCATGTCGAGTCCCTTAGGTAATAACTATCATAGTACTATAGTGATATCTAACTGTTGCTCGTAGCTTGCACTTGGTGGAAGAACAGAAGACATCCGAAAGGAACAAGATGAAAAAGGCATCCTATTAAGTAGAGAGTACTTCAACGGCTTAATCCAAGCAGAAATCGATTCCGGCATACCGTCAAACCGCATTGTTCTTGGAGGCTTTTCGCAAGGAGGAGCCATTTCTCTGTTCTCGGGATTGACGTCCAAGGTTAAACTTGCTGGCATTATCGGACTTTCTTCCTATTTACCTCTGGACCCCAAGTTCGCTGAGTTCGTCAAGGAGAATGACAACAACCATCAGACCCCAATCTTGATGTGCCACGGAGACGAAGATCAAGTAGTCCCTACGAATTTCGGCAAGCTGTCTTACGAGGAACTCAAGAGACAAGGTTTCGATGTCACGATGAAGATATATCCGTATGTTGTCTCTGTCTTCCAAGATGTTTTCATGTGGTCTAGCTGCTAACACTGAGAAATATAGGGGCATGCCTCATTCAGCTTGTCTAGAGGAACTCGACGAGGTAGAGGGTTTTCTGCGAGCACGCCTACCACCTCAAGCCGACAAGAAATCAGAGCTATGAACTTGCTTACAGTACCTAGACAACTGTACTGGAAGCTTGATGAGACATGGGCATGATACCTAGAGAAATAGACACGATTGTTAGATTATGCATTCAAATAGTAGACAACACGATAGATGAAGAAATCGAATGTTTCGCAGTAGCTGAACCCTAGGATAAAATGTCATGTCATTCGTGGAGAATGTCTTAGAATTCTAGCTCATCCGACTATGGTGCTGTTCTCACACCTACCGTACATAGTGTCATAGTCAAATTCCGCACTGATATCTCCAACACATTATCTTGTGCATAGACTTCTAAATGTTGTCAATGCAAAGCATATAGAACACTCAGTGCATCAGGTTAGTTTTAGATAATTGAATCAATCCGTGTGTCCACCTCTTTTCACACGCAATACCGCGCTAGGTATGCTAAAGATTTAGACTCCAAAATAGGGGGGAACCTTTCAACTTGATGCCCTATCTTATCGTATTTAGTTGGAGGGGATAGTGGAGAAGGATCACAAGATAGCCCGTAACCCACTAACCAACCGGTAGCATAACGGCGTAAGCTTCGCTCCCTCCCACTTCATCACCTACTATTACCTATCCACCTACTATTACCTATCATACCTAACCCACGCTTTGCTGTACTTGACGAATTCCGAAACAGTCCGGATTTATTTCCCCTCCATCTATATCATTCTCCATATTGTGATACTCATCATCGTCTAGTTTCTGTCCTACTTTCTTTCCTATACGGCTAGAGAATGTTAACATTCTCCCTTTCGTACGTGTTGGACATGCCAGTATAAGCATAATAAACAAGAGAGCTCTATTGGTTGCGTTGCTCCAAACTGTTGGGTATCATCTAGGTATTATTATTAGCTACCTATCTACAGTGCTGCTGCTTAGTCCACATCACCATTGCTACGCTATCGAGTCGACTAGATCCAGGCAATTGCCAAAGTAAACAAACCCCGCCAGCCAATACCAGTACAACAGTAATTTGCCTAAACCAAAACATCCCGGCACCAAGACAAACAAAGGGCAACGATGACGACAGCAGCACCCTCCGCCCCAGGTCGACCTCCGTCACCTTCTCCCTCCCAAGTACCTCTTCCAGCCTCGCCAACATATTCCTACGCCTCGACAGCCAACCCGCTCTCATCGTATAACCTACCACTTCCCCCACCACCACGCCCCGCGCACGCCGTGCTCACGAAGACCGACCTCGACCAGTCGCAGCAAGCGTACTCGGACCTCGTAGCCACCGCCAAAACCTACCGAATAGCACTATCCTCCCTCTCCACCGCAGCCTCCGCCTTCGGATCGGCCCTCGAGTCCTGCGCGCGCCTGAAAGAATCGCGAGCCGACGCCCTCGGTCCCGCAGGCGGCGCCAGCTTAACCAACAGCTTCACCACTAAGAACACGTGCACCGCGGACCTGCTCCTAAGCGCGAGCGGAGTGCACCACCTGATAGCCAACCACCAGCAGATCCTGTCCGAAACCGTGTACCGGTCCTTCGAGGTGCCCCTCCTGCACGAGCTGGACCACTGGCGACGGTCGATCGAGGACGAGGACGAGACGTACAAGCGCGAGGTGGCGATTCGCAGCCGGGAGATCCGCCGGCTGGAGAAGGACGGGCTGAGGCTGCACCGACACAGCCGAAGGCGGGATGTGGCGCAGTTCCGCGAGCACTTGGTCACGCTGACGAGCAAACTGGACGGGCTGACTGCTCTGCACGCGGACCACGCGCGCACGCTGCTGCGCGAGTCGCAGGAGACGTCTGTCAAGATCCTGGATGCCAGCTGTTCGCTCGTGCGCGCCGAGGTGGACATCTCCGAGGGGCTGGCTCGAAAAGGATGGACAGGCGGCGGGTTGGACGATCTGCTGGAGAAAGGACAGGATCTGTTCGCCAGCGAGGATAACGTGCCCGCGGTGATAGCAACGACGGGGGGTGCCGTGGCGGTCATGCCCGGCGCGGCGGAGGGCGGCGGGGCGAAGCTGTTTAGCATACTGCCGCCCCGAAGCATTCTCGCCAACGACGCCATGTCCGACTCCGCCGTTCCGACGCGAGGACACGGACGCGCGGATAGCCTGCTGGTTGATTCCGAAGAGGGCGCGTATCAGAGCTTGACAGGAACAGTAGAGCCCCAGGCCGACCGCGAGGGAGGAAGAGAAAGAAGGGGCGCAGGAGCAGATACAGAAAGCATATTTTCCGACTCCCACATCGGTCGGGGCGTGCGACCATTCAGTCCCCAGCCCATACGCCGACGAGCCACCGACATCACGATAGATCCGGAGACATTACTGCTAGGCGCGAACAAGGACGTGCGAAACGAGGTTCTCTCCGAGGACGAAGAAGCATACGACACGCAGACGGTTAAGGGCACACGAAGCACTTCGACGCAGGAGCAGGAGCTGGAGCAGGAGCCAGAGTTGGGGTTGGCCGGGCTCAAGATAGGGGCTGATGAGAATAATATCGAGGAGGCGGATTCTCCGTGGCGAGACGAAGGGTGGAGACGGAAACAGGATAGTAGTACAAGCAGTAGTAGCTCGAGGCCACCGACGGCTAAGGATGGTTCGGGAGGTTGATGAGTATCTAGGTGTGGCTATATAGGTAGCTTCTAGGCTATTATGGCTGTGCTCTTGGTGTAGTGTTGGTTTAGAGAGGGGGTTGCATACATACCTAAAGTATAATAAACTGTTCAATGTTCGATGTTCGATGATATGGGATCTAGGGATCTACTCGCTGCTTAGGCTGTCACGAATCACGGTTGGCGTGTAGATGTTTTGATAAGAGTATCCGTCGATTGTAATGGTAGACTACCTAGATGAATAGGGGTAACAGCATCCGTTGACACAGAGCTAGCTGTTAGAAATCGCCACATTCAGCTGCACTGGTCGTATCACCATCGTTACAGTCACTCACTCAGTCATTTCACACACACTCTACTGCAAGAGATATCTATCTGCTCATAAAAAGACAAATCATGTCTCAATTATAACATGCATAGGTAGTATGCTAGTACTTCTGTGTAGGTAGCCAAGCCACGTTCTCACATATGCCTATGTAGCTTAGGAGGTATCTATAGTAATAATAATGCCAACGCTACAGTAGTCATAGCGTCGCTACTACTATACTTTATTACGTGAAGGCATCTAAAACCTTCGTAACCACATGCCATGATCCCTTCTCATTGTGATTCCCCAACTCCATTATGCATGACCACCCCGCCAGCGTGTCGACTCCGCATCCTATGCCCCCTTATAATACAACCGATACCATAGGAAAGGGTCTCTCAGTCTTCCTTATCGCCACTAACGAGTTCGCGTCCGAAGAGTCCAAACCACAGGTCGAGGTAGAACATGAGCTTCCAGTACAGGCTGGCCTTGTTGAAGTCGAATTCTCCCACGTCGTTTCGGGGTACCTCATTACCAATCATAGAGCCGCCAAACCAGCCTATCAAGGGGATCCAGGCCAGTAGCCACTGCTGGAGGGTGGGCTGGGGAGCCAGAGCTTGTTCGGCTGGCAGGAGCCTAACCCGCCTAGCCTCGGGGATCAGTCGGCAGTGAGCACCGTCTGCTTGCGCCACATTCACTGGCAACTCCGCCGCAGCCCCCGTCACTGTTGCTGTCGACGCGGTAGCAGTATCCATCGTCACAGTTGAAGTTTGCGATCCAGTGGGAGACTCGTGTTGTTTGGTAACACGCTCGACTGCCGGGTTTGAAAAAGACCTGGAAAATGACGAAGGCCTGTCCATACGAGGTTGCGATGGACGTCTCCCTATTCCTCTGGATCGAAACGGGTCTGTCATACCAACATCCCCTACTGCATCGAGCACTGCCGCATCTTCTTTGGGAGGCAGGCCTGTAAAGGGCTCGGCGTAGACAAGGTAGCCCTGGATTCTCTGGGGAGACACAGATAAGGCAGCATTCGCCGCTTCGACTGACTCAAATGTGATCTTGACCCAGTGTTCTCCGCTCGCCACTCTGCTGACCTTAGCCCGTTCTAAGGCTGTTAATGGTTGTCGTCGCGTTAGCGCAGGATCTCGCAGATCCGACTTGTACCGTCGCGACTCGGTCGGTGGCTCTCTAGAATAATCTTCACATATCCTTCCCGCCAGTTTCTCGTAGTGGTTGATAGCGGCGTACTGTTGTGATGGGGAGGAGTAACCTCTCAAGATGACTTCTGTTGGCTCTTGTTGGTAAG
This sequence comes from Hypoxylon sp. CI-4A, assembly GCA_002120315.1. Taxonomy (NCBI): domain Eukaryota; kingdom Fungi; phylum Ascomycota; class Sordariomycetes; order Xylariales; family Hypoxylaceae; genus Hypoxylon; species Hypoxylon sp. CI-4A. The sequence continues at coordinate 126,834 of KZ111564.1, forward strand.
TTGACGTTTGTGTTGTGGAAGCAGAATCCTCTTGCGACTGCGCGGTAGACTGTCCGAGATAGTTTTGTTTTCGCTGGTTGGGAGCAGTGGTAGCGGCCGAGGTATTAGCTGTGGTCTTGGAGGGATTCTGATGGCTTGCTAGATAGCTGGAAAAGAGTCTATCGGCACTTTGCATAGTAGCATCTTGATGTCTCTGTGGCTGACTGCCAGTTCTCGACCGTGATCTTCTAGTCGATTTGCCAAAGGCGCCTGACTCGGTTATCTCGCGCGCGCGCGTTCGGGGTAGGGTTCGTTGGCGATCGCCTCTGTCGTTTGCCGGCATGGTAAGCGGGTTTGAACCAGAAGTAGGGTTTTCTTCAGAGAATGGAGAAGTTGTTACGTACTCGGGCCAATACATCGCATAAGGACGTTGAACCCCATCATCACCAGTGTAGAGCTCCTCGTCGGGAACGTTATGCAGTATCAAAGGTCTCATTGTTCTCGTCCCCCGGTTGGTCGGTCAACTGGAATGGAATGGACAATGCGGTGGATGCGGATGCGCAGGGTGGGTTGGGCAAACGAGCACACCGAATTGATGTTTGGATAAGGAGGTGGCAAGTTCGCGGGTGTGGATGGCTGCGAAAAAAAAACCGATTGAAATCGATTGGGACAAGATGTATTGAATGAGTTGTGTCCGGAGACTTGACGATGGCGATGAATATTCGCAGGAAGGAAAAAAAAAACAAGGGAAGAAAAAATACATGCAGCTAAAATGCTAAAATGGCAACGCGACTCCAACGTAAATGCCTTTTTTGGGCAGTGCATATACACGCTGTGCCTTACCCCAGCAACGACCTCAGGTACCTTCCCTACCTTAATACCTCCTAACCCGATCAAGGAATGAATTTGGTACTATGTAAATTCCGGACTGGCGGGCTGTTTGTAGAAGGACCCATTTTATTCTTGAGCTGCATGTGGCTGACTGACGCGGACCTACCGACGTCACAGGTTCCAGGTTGATTTTCGGAAGCTTGGTTGGTGGATAGGTGCTTAATATCGCAGCTTCCACCTTCACATAATAAAGCTATCCCGAAACGGTAAATTTATCAACGTCAACGTCAACGTCAATTGGTGACTGCTTTACTTCTCACGCATTTCTACTTACTTCGTCTCTGGCCGTTTCCTGAATTAGTGCACACCTGAAGTTTAATCGACTCTCAGTCAAGAGTCAAGATGTTCCGCTTTGTATGTTTTGACACAGTCACTATTCCTTATAAGCTCGGTGGTACTAATTGACGAATAGCATAAAACCCTCGATATCGTCACTCTCTTTCATAAGTCTGGCTCCCCAGCTTCGACAAGAGCAGCAACCCTCCTGAAGCAAGTCTCAGCCAATGCCACTGAGACAGCTACCGAGGACCAAGCCAGTGACCACACTCATCAAACGCACCCCAAGCGTGCACGCCAAGAGTTCGAGTTGAACATCACCGAAGATCCTCCCACCGCAGATCAGCTCAAGACCATTCTAGAGTATGTCGGCAAGAGCAACATCAGTTCTATTATCAGTGGCGCATCCACAGAGAACGAGGCTTTGAAGAAGTTCAGAGAAAGTACCGAAAACTTCAAACGACCTGTGGTAAGTTCCCTTCAGCCTTGCGTTTTCATCTCACATATGTCCTTCTAGAAGCTAACGTGACATAAGATCGTGGATTGGAATAATGGAAAGGCTGTTGCCAGTGATAAGGAGTCAGAGATACTCAAGATGTTGGAGCAAGTGAATGGCAAAGAGTAAAGTACTCATCTACATTTCAACTTGAACCCTGTATAAAAGGCAGCAATCACCTTACTCCCCTCCTAACAGCTTCAGCTGAATATCACACCGAGTTATAAATTAGCTTAGCTTAGGTATGTAATACACCGAGTTCGCAATCATATCAAACACTTGGCCTATTTATATCTAGTTTGTCCAATGCAATCTGAGTGGCATGTTGCGCGACTCCGATTTTCATCCCTTTCTCATCAGTCTTTCTATCTACTCTACATGCATACCTTCTTAAAAATCATGATACTGAACTACTATTACCCTGGGTCAGCTTTAAAGCTTGAAAGTTCTTTGTTCTCGAAGTATAAGACCACTAACACTTAGAATATGTCGATTCACAAAATGCAACATGTCTCGATTAGACACTCGATTAGACAGCTAGTACAAACTGTGGATAGGGGTAAAGGTACTGGTAGAAAGAAATGGAAACTGCAGATGTGAACAATGGATCGATCTCACCTACGAAGGCGACTTGAACACTTGTTACAAATTCGACTGGAAGAAACTACCTCAAGTTCGACAACAGCACAAGTAGTATAACTACCCTGACCAAATTAGACGCTCAATGGCGCCAACGATACTTTGGCGCCATCCCCTATACGCCAGGTGCGAGGAGCACATAGTTATCATAGCTATATATACCTTACATATACCTAGATGATACGCGCTAATGTCTCTTATACTTCTTCAAGGATAGTAACATGATGAATACAGCTCCTGCATCGGCGGTATGTCCTCATATGCGGACAGCAAGGTCATTCGTATATTCCTGCGGTAGTTTTGATCCGTCTATAGGTACTCGAGAGGTCGACTGTCGTAATATGGTGCCTACATAGGTATACTCGAGTTCGTTCACTATCTCACTGCTGATGCGCCTATCTTCATAAATCCATATAGACGAGCGATTCTCCTTCCCCTCGCCGCGGGGTCTTCCTCTTCTGCTAATTCTTTATACCCTTTATTCCGTGAATGCCTTATGTCATACTCGTCACGCCAGGTATCTAGTGGCGGGGAGGGACGCGATATCCTAACGTATACTCGCGTTGCCCTAACAAGCGAAGCGACAAGTGCTTTCTATGCGTCTGTCTTCCTGCTTACGCCATTGTCGTAATCCTAAGTCTAATATTTCGTAAGCATGGGTGGGTAAGTGGTCTACTTCTTGTGTTGTTTACCTTGACCAAAATTTTTCCACCTTTCACATTTTTTCCCAAACATCCTTTTCCCAAACATCCTTTTCCCAAACATCCTTTTCCCAAACATCCTTTTCCCAAACATCCTTTTCCCAAACATCCTCTTGCAACACAGCCATGCTCTCGTTATATCATCAGGCTTACCACCTAGATACTAACTGCACGCATACTAACTTCATTGCCCTCTTCTTCTCTCCACACGTTTTCTTCCTTTCTCTCTGCATTTCTTCTACATTCTATCTCTATCGACTCCTCTACCTATTACCAACATTGACACTTTCATTCACAAGTACGAGTAAACAAACCCCAGTTCTACCATCTTCACTTCTCTCCCTCCATTCTCTACCGCGTCTATCACCTTTATTTCTCTCTTCTTCCTCGCCAATTATACCGCATCACATATGCGTGTCTTTCGAGACTCTGTCGAAGGAGTCGTGTATCCCTCAGTAACAGGTATGTTCAACTCATTTCTTCCCATTCAAAATCATTATCGAATCGTGTGCCGTCTTCTTTCCACTTTTCTATCGTCTTCGTCTTTTGTCTTCTTTCCATCTTCCCATCTTCCCATCTTCCCATCTTTCCATCTTTCCATCTTTCCATCTTTCTTATTTCTATCGTCGTCTTCTTTTGTCATCTTTCCATCTTTCCATCTTCTTCTATCGTCTTCTTCTATCGTCTTCTTCTCTCGTCTTCTTCTCTCGTCTTCTTTCCATCGTCTTCTTTCCATCGTCTTCTTTCCATCGTCTTCTTTCCATCGTCTTCTTTCCATCGTCTTCTTTTCGCTTGCCGTCTTCTTTTTCTTTCCGCTCCTATTCCTACTATTGTTTCCGTCCTATACTGATTTTTACCAAGTCGATTTCACATCGTCATTGGAAATACTCGCCAGAAACTATGGCTATTCCTCACAACCGCTCAATCACTTATAACTTCTATAGTCGTATCTTCATGAGAAGAGTAAGGAGAGACCAAAATTTGGTCCAGAAGCTGCAGGGCTGAGAGCCCGAAGCGAACCCCGAAGCGAACCCCGACATTCTCACCGTGTTTCGCAATGGGGAGTTCCATGAACTGGAGACTCTTCGGGATGAATATTACCGGAATCTAATCTGGTCTCAGCTGGTGAAAGGGCTGATGAGCCTGCACTCCCATTGCTGTGATGGTAAGTATCTCCCATATTTCCTGCAATTACTACATTACCATATTTACTGACGATGGACCAACATCAGATAGCAGTCCTTCAGAGGGAAAGTCTTAGGAAGCTCTTCCTCCATTTGGTAGTCACGCTCACAACCGAATTGAGGATGGAACTTCAACACCAGTCATGACTCCTCACCAGCCATCCCAGGCTCTACCCCCGCCGCCATCACTCATACACAAATCCAACCCGGGAACCCCCAACATACCCCATGAAGGGATTGAAGACTGTGTCAACTTGGCCAAATTCGCGAGCGACGATCCAAGAAGCAACAAATATGATCCCTGCGATTGCGAGCGCTGCCAGATATACGATCGGAGTCTGTGGATAGATTTCAAAGGACCAGTCAACTTGGACGGCGCTATCCTATACAGGATCAAGCAGCACCTGAACATCTATGGTGGCTATGAGTTTGCATGGCGTGGGAGGCGAAAGGGAAATGGCTTTGTGATAAGGTAAGTTCGATATATCCCGCATTACTTCCTCAGTGTGTCATGTAAGCTAACAACCACACCTTCCTAGATGCCACGACACAAAGACAGCGTGGAGGATCTTGACGGAAACAGATGGCAAGTCGTTCCCGTACATCGCACCGGTACCACTGCTGGTGAAATTCCACATCGGTTCCCAGTATTACCAACCTAGTCAGCCTCAGCCAACCGATATTCGTGACCCAATGACGGGGTCGTCATCAACCTCGAGAACAGGAGGTTATAATACTCGATCTGGCACGAGCCTAGAGAGGAAGGCCTCACGAACCCCCTATCCAGGGCGGTACCCATCCTAGATATGGGACGCAATCCGAACCGAGTTCACCTGTCTCTGAAGTAGCCACCCCAACTACTGGGCCGCGGCGCGCCCGCAGCTGCCACCGCCGCCGCCAACGATGGTATCTGGAGGACTTCGAGGGAAGCAACCATTCTCAACTAAGATATGGTGGAGATGCCCTACAGACTCATCACCGATGCCTCTAAGCTGTGATCTCTGCAACGCCCAAAGGCGGCACGTACAGGGAAACAGAGGGCAAGCTGGACAGGCGGTTCCCCTCCCCACTCAAGCAGCTCCTGTGCAGCCAACTCTTACGCAGGCTACTCCTGTGTGACTAGCTCCTGTACAGCAAGCCCCTGTCCAGGGACCTCCCCAACTACATAACCAGCCTGCTACTCAGCATGGCTCGGCCGTTGCTCACCCCAATAACCCGATCTCTTGGCAGCACCAGCAGCAGGTTTGATGATTTGAAGGATGACTTTACAGGAATCGAATGAACCGAATGCGCAAGAGGGGAGAGACGAGGAACGCCGCAACCTGCGACCTGAACTTGTCCAGTCGAACCTGGAAGTTACTCTACAGTCTCAACACTGGATCTGACATTCGGACAATCAGTCAACGGAAGACTGCGATCAGCCAATATTCCAGCACAACTGTCTTGGAAGCTAGCTGATCGCCAGATTCTTGGTCTTGGGTAACACCCAAACAGTCTACCTCTATTCGAGTAAAGGGAGGGAGGGAGGCCTAGGACAATGCAGTCCACAACGCTATTCATTCATTGTACGAGTCAATGATTCAGGTCCAAGAAGGAGCTTGCCAACATGGCGTGCATGATTTTCAGTCTCGTGGCGTCGTTAATGGCAGGACACCACCCAAGCAGGACACCACCAACCAACCCCAGTCAATGGAGGGGGATTACGGAGCCTGCTCAGCGACACTGTCAGTTTCACGGCCTACGACATGGCTGTGCACAACACCATCCATGACACCGTGGACTCTGTTCAGCTTATGGAGCTGCTCTCCAAAGCTAACGGGCTAGGAAACGGAGGCTAGCTGGCTGGTTCTCCTAACCTCACAAAGGAGCTTGCGGAAACATCACACTGCGCTGCGTACCGCGCTGTGTACCGCGCTGTGCACAACGCTATTCATAACGCTGTATGTGGCTGCGTGGGTTGGCTTCTTTCCAATCTTATGGGGGAGCTGACTTGATTCTCCTGAGCTCTTCTCAGGAGCTTCTAGTCCGCTGCGACATCAGTCGCATGGCATGATGGGTGGCAGCCCGTGATGGAATTCATGATGCCGCGCGACTCACCGGCTCGTGAAGGAGCTTGGCGGTACTGCGGGTGCCGGCCAAGTCCAGGCCTGCGCCATTGCACGTATGGCCCATGATGCGGCGGCCCAGGACGCCATCCACGAGATAGTGGATTCATCCAAGCTGCTTGAGGAGATCAACGCACCTGTGGAGGAGGATACCTTCGCGATGACAGGCGGTATCATACACTGGAGCTCTACGAAGAGAGCACACTGCTCCTTCAATCATGCAGTGTCCCAGATAGCGGCTCATAACGCAATTCATTGTGTTATCGACTCATCAAGGATGATGAAGGAGCTTGCGGGAACTGTTGACGCTGCCAATCGCATGGCCTACGACATGGCGACCCACAACGACTTCCAAGACGTGATGGGCTCGCCTAAGCTGGTGAAGGAGCTTCCCAGTCGCCCGACCAAGTCGCGCAGAATGACTTATCAATATGGTGAACAGGATGCCCAGACTGTCCCCCGGCAGCTCGATCATGCCGATCCCCAGCATGATATCCTGCACAATTGGAATCTGGCCCTCAGCCAGCTGAACGAGCGAGCTGAGCGATGGATCAGGGTTGGCGACATCATGCAAGCCCGAGACACCCAAAAAGATCTGGTAAGTGTTCATTCAGAAGCTTACAGCCCGGTACAGCTTCCGCCCCCAGCCCTCAAGCATCATGGATGGCAGTCCACAACGCCATTCATGAATGCGTCGCTTCGCCCGAGGTAGACGGGGACTTCATGTTCGAAGGCTCCGAAGGAGCACGAGCAGCAGGCTCGGAAGGGATGTAGTGAACATCCCGGCTGATTGCGTGCATGAAGTACTGGACTTCAGCATCAGTTATATCGACCGCATCGTCGACCTTCTTAAGCAACTTCCAATCCACGTTGTTTTCACGGTTCCAGCAATCTAGAAGGGAGCCGCCTTGGCTGGAATGGAACGGGCTATTCAGCTCCTCTCTTAGGTTCCTGAAGGAGCTCTTCTCCAAGCACAATACTGCCGACTCACCCAAACTTCGTAAGGAGCTTGGCGCCCAGGCTTATGATGGAGTTGATCCTTCAAAGCTGCTCAAAGAGCTAGCTAATGCCGCCGGGCGGCGTCCCCAGCCGCAAGGCCTAGTACATGGCGACCTATACGGTAAGACACGACATTGTCTGTGGATTGGCCTAAGCTCATGGAGGAGCTACTCAAGATGGTTCAACTCCGAGTCTTGGGTGGTGCTTCATAGCGCCATTCACAAGACGGTCGATTCTCCGACGATAGCGCGACAGCTCACTTTCAGATGCTCCGAGGGAGTTCTTCTCGCTCGGATTGATGAAGGAGTTGACCGATGGGCAGAAGCTCCTCGAAGAGCTGACCGGGTGACGATGACTGGTGCGACTGGCTGCTCTGACGACTGGTCCAAAGGTGACTAGGAGGCATATTAGGGCTGGTGGCTCAAAACAAATCTCCTGAGAACCACCTATGCCGTGACGAACCATCTCAGCTTGAGAAGGACATCCGCACGACAGTGCACTGACGGGTCGGTGTCGCTAGCCGCATGGCATAAGCCAATGTCATTCATAACGCAGTCCACGAGTCTATCGACTCAGCAAACTGGTGGGGAGATCCTCTTTCTCCAAAGCTCCCGAAGGAAAGCGGTCCACTTCGACTCCAGTCCAGTCCAGTAGTATCATGGATCAGCACCGCTGACCATGAAGCGAGACAGACGTGTGCGATCTTACACCCTATCAAAGGGGCTTACCCATCCCACACTGATGGAGTTAGCCGAGTCTCCTATGCTCTTCAAAGAGCCGGTTCGCCGCCGTCGCCGCAGCCGGGAGGCCTGCGACAATGCTATACACAATGCAATCCACGAGACTGTAGACTCCTCAAACTGGTGGGGAGATCTCCTTACTCTTCAAAGATCCTGGGGGGGAGGGGTCACAGCCCACATCTACTCTAATTCCACACCATCAATTCACAACACCATCTATGGAACAGCGAATTCAGCAAGGCTCGTGGGCTGCTGACATCGCCAGACGGCGTCCCAGGCACATGGCGTATGAGAGCGCAGTCCCGAGACAGTTCACTTGGCCGTCGGCTCGCGCCTCTCCCAAGTTCACGGAGAGGGACTCTCCCAAACTCCGCAAGGAGATTGAAGAGGCAGCAGAGCTTCTCTACAAGGAGGAGGGCTTGTGGGGACCCCTAGGGACGACCTGTTACTTCCCCGGGTCTATCCTGGTGCTCCCAGCGGAAGATGATGGAGTTAACTTGCTGAAGTTAATGCAAGAGCCAACTGAGACCGTGGACGAGATCGCCACCTCGCACCTCTCCCACATTCACGGAGAGTGGTTCCAAAGCTTCGTAAGGAGATTGACTCTCCGAAGCTCATGAACTGAGTTGACCGGCGCAACCTGATAGGAGTTTGAGGGATAAGGGCCGGTGACTCGCTCAAACTATGAAAGAGTTAACTGAGACCGCTGAGGGGCACCCGACGGAGTAGGGGTGGTCGGCTCTCCTAATTTGATAAGGAAGCCCACTCTCCCAAGCTTCGTAAAGAGATCGAAGAGGCGAGAGCGGAACTGCTCCGCAAGGATGAGGGCTTGTTGAGACACTTGGGGACCACTTGCTATTTTCCCGGGTCCACCCTAGGACCCTGGTGCTCTGAGCGGAATATGATGGAGTTGACTTGCTGAAGTTAATGGGGGAGCTGATTAATGCTGCCCAATTCCATTTCAAGAAATAGGGGTGGTGGACTCGCCAAAACTCATGAGTATCTATGACAGATGCCCCAGCTGATGTCGCCGCATCTCTGGAGGAGTGGTAATTAGATGGTTAATTCGGAGCGCACTTCATCCTGGAATAGTTACTAGAGTATATACAATACACAAATAACAACATTACCTATAATAAGCCAGTCTTTATAGATACCTGCATGAGTGAATGCGATTGGCATTGCAAGTAGATACACGAAACCTGAACTTGTATTAAAAAGGTTCATTCCCCCTAAATACAAGTATACCCGAGATCCATTTGATTCGGCCAAAAAAGACCATGGCAAGACGGCGGGATGTAAGTTGGTACGTTCGGAATTTATATATTCACATGGCTGATTCTCATTATAATGACATAGCAGTGCGAGTAACTGCAGCTTCAGTGTTTGCTTCAGTGTTTGATAGGTATCATGCGGATTCGCTCTTGACTAATTGTGTGACTGTATCCTCGATTTGCTTATCCGTAAGACCTGTGACAATGCGTTGTTAGCACTTGACTTCCAACCCGAGATAGATAATAACAGTCCATACCTTCTAATGACTTGCTCGTCTCCTTTCCGAACTCTGTCGACAAGAACCAATCAGTATCTTCCTATAATATCAAGTGTAGTCCACAGGAAACCGACCGTATCTCGCAAAGACTTTGGGTAATGTGCCGGAAGCTTCTCGTAGTAGGATAGGGGTATATGGGTTGTTCTTCTTCATCGTAGGGTATGCTCTCGTCAGGAATGTTCTACCATGCAAGTAACAAACACATCGTTAGTTTCGGTATTCCTATTGCGCGGGAGTTGTTGGACTGAATTCGCGCTCACCTTGTAGCAGCACTGCCCTCCCCAGTGTGGCAGAACAAGAAGCGCACCTCCTTCAAGGCCTTCGTAAAAGCATACTTTCCAGACATGGTCGCAATTTGTGAGTTTGACTTGTGGTGCTGGCAGATCTCGACCTTGAATCAATGGGAAAGGTGGTCGAAAATGGGAAAGCTTGCGACTTTGAAGCTTTGAAGATGGAATTGAACGAATTGACGTCGGCTATGCATAAAGCATAAAGCTTATTTCCGATATTCATAATTAATTATTATGCATACCTACCTATGTACATATATCTCTCTTGATTACATCATCCACCCTCCCCAACATCGATAGGCCAAATTTGTTATCGCCGGAACCCCAACTAAAAACCAAATGAACCTAACCAATCATCATCGCTCATCTCCAATTCCCATTTCCAATATCGGAACCTTTCCCATTTTCTTTATTCTGACTACGGCAGCTACCTACGTGCGGGCTACATCTCAACTAATAAACCTACCTCAACAAAGGGTGGAGAAGGAAATTCAAACCTCTTTTTTTTCTCACATTTGCGCCGTTAAATCTTCAACTTCTATATTCATTCCACTCTCCCCTCCAACCTAAAGAAAACAAACCAAAAATGCCCGCCACCACAACCCTATTCCGTGCCGCCCGGCCGGTATTCCAACAATCCGCCTCGCGCGCAGTCTTCCGCGCCAACTTCTTCTCCTCCCAGACCGGCCGACGCTTCGCAAGCAGCAATAGCAGCAGCAGCACCGCCGGCCCCAGCGAGGCCGTAGCCCAAAGCTGGCTTCAGCGCATGTGGAACAGTCCCATCGGTATCAAGACCGTGCACTTCTGGTACAACCCCCCACCAATACTCCCCCTTTCCCTTCTGTCACGAGCACACCCGTCACTAACCAGAAAAAAAAACCACAGGGCGCCGGTGATGAAATGGGCCCTAGTGCTAGCCGGCGTGTCCGACTTCGCGCGGCCGGCCGAGAAGCTCTCCCTGACGCAGAACGGCGCCCTGACAGCCACCGGACTGATCTGGACGCGCTGGTGCTTCGTCATCACGCCCAAGAACCACCTGCTCGCCGCCGTCAACTTCTTCCTCGGCCTCGTCGGGATCACCCAGCTCACGCGCATCGCCATGTACCGCTCCTCGCAGAAGAACCTGCCCGCCGCCGCCGAGGCCGAGGCCGCGCACGTGAAGGAGGCTGTTAAGGCATGAAGAAAAACGATTCGGTTTGGAACGAATGAGAGGTGACGGCGAGTTACATGGGTGTGGATTGATGTGATGTGATGTGATGCGATGCGATACAATGCGATACGATACGATTCAGCGCGAGGTGGAGGAGGAGGAGGAGGATGCATACATACATGCATGCATGAACCCGGCTTTACGGGACGGTTGCATATCATAGACCCTACAAATGGAAACGGAGGTCATCCAGGGGCTACAACATCGAGCCCCATCTTCAAGTTTTTTTTTTTTTTTTTTTTTCCTAAATCACTATAGACAAGAGGGGTTACTAGTACTTCTTGAGGTTTTTCGTTATATCCCGAGAGCAAAGAGGATCCATAGACGGGTAACGCGGGTGGGTAGGGAATTCTAGGACTGACTCACTGACGCATGCACTCCTCCGAAGCTTCAATGGTAAAATAGGAGAGAAAGGGGGTAAACACTTTGTATCATAACTTTACCACCCGATGCGTCAGTGGAGGTCAATATGGAAGTTTATTTGTTTTCTTCGCTTTGCTTCGTTGCAGTCGTACTATTATTCACCCTCTGATATATATGTACATGGCGATATGAATTATTCAACCAGTATCTCCCATGACTGTTACGAGCTATAAAAGACTGTATGTACTGTACTATGCTATCTTCGATCCGCATCCTATTAAAACTTGTCGCCCATATTATTTATCACCGGCTCATAGTTGCACCCTTAGGACTTCAACGTCTTGTGGAGGTGCCTGCTGTGGGCAAGGTGGGCAAAGAATTTTTCCAATGAGTCGTTCGACTTGGGGGAGACTTCTAACTAGAGACCGATAATCGATTGCCAGGAGGAATACACTGGCGAGCAAGACCGTCTTATATTTGCTTGCCCCTACACTGCTCCGAGATCTCAGCGCATCTTAGCTCAGGGGTCGAATTCTTCGTACGCATTTCAGAAATTCTTGTCGGGAATCGAAAGAGGTTTTAAGCAAATACCCGTATCACCTTCGTCTAGTACTTCACGACGATCATACACCAGACTATTTTAAGAACCGGAACTTGATAATTGCAGAGATATTAATTAGAGTATGAACCGATGAAGAAAACCTAGTATGTCGAGAAGCTGCGGAAGGTATTTTAATAAATACCTACCTAGCCGCCATGGAATTAACACATTCTTCTACCAGATAATTGAGTGTTAGATGCTACCAAATCCAATCGCTAATGGTATTGTATTATACAATGTAAATCGAACCTGCTATACCTAATGCCTATCTCTCCTCTAGAAGAAGCAGAAAGAGATGTATACCGATTTTCGTACTAATGCTAGGCCCAGATCGTTTGAAATACAAGACTCCATAAACGCCAGCGCAAAGGCCACCCAATCTGGGTTATCGTCTCCCTTAGAAGATGATATAATTTATTGTTCGGAATACTTTCTGACTACCAGCAGTCCCAACCCGCAGGTAGTTCTAACGAATACTGGCTTTATTACCGCTCTCGAAAATGGTCGTCTCTATCCTGAGCCTAGAAGATAGATCCTGTACGGACCTTGTCGTTATTTCCACGTCCAACATCTACATAGCATGGTAAGTAGTGATGGTCCGAGCATCTTACATCACAGAACACTCGCCCTCCTGCTGCTTGCCGATCTTGCTACGAGAGATGCGCTCGCGTTGACGTGGGCCATTTCTACCAGATCGTTTCAGATCTTCTAGTCGTTCGCGAGCTTTGGGGAAGTCCTGGCCTATTTCATTGTTAATTGGCTATGGTCACCAGAGATGAACCTGGGCCAAGTCTCTGGAGTGGACTCACTTGCTGCTCTCCAATACCAACGCTTCGCGTCCTCCATGTTGGCCGGCACGCCTATACCAACCTCGGTGAAATAACCCATAGCGTATTCTGCTTTCGCTAAACCAGCCTGTGCCGCTTTTCTCGCCCATAGGTATGCTTCGGTGTCGCTTTGCTGTAGAACACCGTCGCTTCCAGTCAAGTACCAACCGCTAAGGGCTAGCTCAGACTGGTGTTCCTCCTGCGTGGCGGCTCGGCTGTACCACATTATAGACAAGCGGGGATCAACAGGACACCCCATAAGGCCGTATTCGTAGGCGCATCCCATTCGGAACTGACTGAACTTGTACCCGAGCTGCGCCGCTTGTTCGAACAGTTGGAGAGCGTAGGCTTCGTCACGTAGGATGGCATCGTTCGACTGCGCTGATTCGTAGAGGAGCCCTAATTCGTGAAGGGCGTGGGGGTTTTCCGAGTCTGCTCGTTCTGCCGCTCGTCGCAACCAACCAACAGCTTCCCTAGGGTTTTTCGGCTGACCAAGCAGTCCCTTGAGCATGATCATTCCAACCTTGTACATCGCAGGAGTATCTCCAAGCGTCGCTGCGCGCTTATACCATTGAATCGCTTTGAGAGGGTCCTTGCGCGTACCACCACCTTCGTCGTTGCCGAGTTCGCAGCAAACAGCCGTTCGATACGCTGCCGCGGCGTGACCCAGTTTTGCTGCTGACTGGTACAGAGTGAAAGCCTCTTTATTGTCCGTTTCGCCTAAAACACCACGGCCATTGCAGTCGGCTAAGAAAAACATGGCGTCTTGGTTTTGCATGCTAACAAGTTTCTTTAAGATCTTGTGCGCATCCGTTATGTACCTCTCACGAGACCTAGCTCTAGATTTGGGATCAGGTAGCCTGGGCACGAGTACATCCGCAGCCTCAACCAGTTTCTTCGCAAGTGCAAGAGCAGTTTCCTGGTCACTTGGGTCATTCTTCACTATAGTACGTAGGCGTTCTAGCTCCTCCGGAGTCACAGGAGGTTGTTCAGCGACAGAGCCCGGTCTTCCATTCTGCGGTTGTGGCGGAGCTTTGTTGTACGCTCCAGCAGCCGCGGCCGGTGGGCCACCGTTATAGTTACGGACAGGAGCGGGTTTCTCATTCAAACTGCTGACCATCGAATTGGGCATCAATCCAGGCCTAATAGGTGCCGGGTGCCCTGACCCTGGTCCGCCTTGAGGTGTTCCTTGCGAAGTACGTCTCGGGGCGTTAGGTGTGCTAGGCAAACCTGCTCCAGGATTAGGGGGTTTGTATGCTTGGAATCCGCCCGGTGGTACTGGCGGCATGTCACCGGCCATTTCAAAAACCGCTGCCTGTGGCTCGCGCAAGTTTGGTTGTGACTTGGCTCTCGACACTTCCGGCTGCCGGGCAGGACCGGGTTGAGGCATTCCAGGCTGACCGGGACGCATATGTTGATCGAATGATTCTCGCGGACCCTGTGATGGAATCGCATCGAAATCGGGGATTTCCTCACGGAATTGATTTCCAGGTGGACCAGGCGGACCAGGCGGACCAGGAGGGTACTGCTCGCCACTGGCTCTTGGATCATAATATGAATCGTAAAAGTCACCAATAGAAGTTCGATCGGGCTCTTCGTTCCATCCCGGGGGCTGGAGACCGCTGTTGTTGTACTGCGCCGGTGGACGCTGGTCGGGGTAGATTCTCTGAGGTGGTGGTCGGTTTCCTGACGCTGTAGAAGGTCGGAGAGGAGCCATGTTGCGCCCGGGAGGACCGTTATAGGGGCCCATATCCATACGTCCCTGTGGCATTGGCGGCGGTGGCATAGCATCTCTCGTGTATTCGGGCATTGTCATACTTCTACCCGGTGCTGCGAATCCGTCTCTTCCAGGCGACATTGGTGGGCCATAACCATCGTCTTGGTAGCCATATCCTTGATTAGGCGGAGGGCCTCGTCTCGGATCAGGGTAACCTTGCGGGGGAGGACCTCGTCCACCTCTTTGGATATCCATAGATGGACGTCCATATTCATCCATTGTTGGAGCTCTCCTAGGTCCTGGGCCAGGCCCCGGCCCTCGTCCTGGACCAGGAGGGTTTCTTGGAGGCATGCCCGACCTTCCCGCATTGATATCCATCCTGTCCATCTTGTTGAGAATTTCGGTCTCTTCGTCAAAGTCACTTCTTCTGTTGTGCCCAGGGAATACAGGAAACGGACTGCCAAAATCTTGCTCGTTGGGGCTCGCGACCATGGGCGGTTGACGATTCACTATAGAAATTAGTATTTCTCGCAAGTAACTAGAGATACCATCTTCTTACTGCTCGGATCTGAAGACATAGACCGGTCGGGGGGTCCTGGTCTACCGCCTCGACCAGAAGGTGGGTAACCCCGACCGGGACCCGAGGGGCCGCCGCCGCGCGGAAAAGGGGCACCACGCATTGGACCTCCTCTTCCTCCAACGCCAGGCGGAGGACGACCTCCTCTACCAGGACCAGCAGGCCCGGGAGATCCATACATGTCTTGGGGTGGATAACCTCGGTCCGGAGGTGGCTGTCGTCTGCCATAGTCTTGCGGTGGGGGACCAAAATCCTGCTGGTAGCCATTATCGTATTCGTCGTAACCGTAATCATAACCGTCTTGGTACTGTTGTTGCTGTGGTGCGTAACCATCTCTAGGAGGTCCACGAGGCACTCGCGCTGCTGGTCCAGCGTAAGGACGTTGATCTTGGTAACCGCCGTTGTATGCCATATCTGCGATTCAAATCTCAATCAATTCTCGATTGCTATTCCAAGCCGACCAGTAAGGCTGCTACTAAGCCTTCCAATTGCTGGTTAATCTTCCCCTAGACACGGCCTTCTCTCTTGCTCTTTGCGACGATGCTAAGACGGGTTCAACAAGAACAAAAATTGGCGGATCGCATAAGGATATATCCGACTCTGACGGTGAGAAGTAATAGCTGGGGACAGGGCTGCAAGCTGTCGCAAGGATGGTATTAATTCGTGATCTATTGATGGTACCTGAGTGTTTCGGCTCAGTAATGATCGTCGGTTTCGGCAGGCCAGCGTATGCGGAAACGTAATAAGTCTGGGCTCGGGATTGGCTAGCAAATGTTGTCCGAGATGCACTGCAGGCTTGAACTTTTTTTCAAGGGCGAAAGCGAAAGAAATACTTTGGAGTGAATACCGCTCGAAGGTTAAAGTATCGATACTGAAAATGAATCAGGCGATTCTAGGGATGTCGTAGGTTGCTAGAGAAACGTGACGCTATAGCACACAAGCGAATGTATGTCGCAGTCAATTGGAGGATTTCTGCGTCAAAAGCGATAGATTCGACACTTCGTCTGTTGTCGCGTGGCAGTAAAGAAGCAGTGTCAGATTAGGTAAAGTACCTAATGTTAAGACGAAAGAAAGAGAAAGTAGAGGGCGAAGCTTCACTTATGACCCACCAATGATGCGACTGGCGAAAAGATAAATGATGTTGAAAGGAATGCACTAAGGTCGACGCACAAGGCGTTGTTGAATAACCAGCATGACCCTTTTTTTTTTTCCCACTCTTGAATTATTATTATCTATATCTGCTCTGCAGAAAGGAAAGGAAAGAATTAGGATAACGATGCGGAGACGATCTTGTAGGAATTGGTATTTGGTAAGGAAAAAAAGGTTGAAGTTGAGACGAGTCGGCGGTTCGGGAGCTGTCAGGGTAGTTTTAGGTACATTTACAATTGGACGTAACTGAACACAACTGGACCTTGAGGATCCTAATAATAAAACGCAAGTACTTCTGCGTCTTTCAATTGCCCCTCCTGCGCAAATAGAAGGTGCATCGGCTAAGATATCCGAGTGTAGGTGGGATGCTCACGCGCTAAAGAAGGTATTTAAGTGTATTTAAGTGTATCTAGCGCCATAATATCCTGGTGTTGTAGCAGAGCTACTGGATGTTGGGTACTTGTTAGTGACTTGTAATCCGCTGATTAGGCGCAACGCCAAGACGAACATCAGTAACATCGAACTGGAGGCCTGAGATAGTACAATACAACAATACAATAAAAGCCTACATTGCGATACAACTAGATTTACTTGCACAGCCATGGATGATGGAATGAAAGTGTTGCCAACTTCCAAAAGTAATGCATTAAATATGGGCAGTGTTTGTTGAATTCTAGGTAGCTATCCTCAAGATGCCCATCAAGAGATTAGTTAGGTATGCAACATTTATTTGCTTTAAACTTTGGCCGGCTTTAACATTGAATGTTCAACCACCCCATCTGCTCATCTGCCTGTACTATGTACTCCATGCCCCTAAACAAGCCCGGTGTAAAGATAAAACAAGGGAACGCTACACTACAGCAAACCTAGCGCTAGTCTTAATTGCACTGGACCCTGAGAACACAGCAGAATGCATCTATCCTGTGCAATCTTTACAGTGCAAGCAAATTCATTTATTTTCAACGATTCAACTATGAATCAATCATAATTATTTGGTCGCAGAATTCTTCAATATTGCGAACAAGCTGTCGAACGCTACAAAACGAAAAATAGACCTAGACGAGGAAATGAATTCGTGGCATCTTAAAACATACTACATATAATTCGGTCATAGCGAAGCAAAGTCACGGTATCAAAACCAACATGGGCCAAACTGTCTGCTGTATCTGATTGGCAGATCAACCCTTTCGGGTACCTCGCAGCGATGGAGCCAGCCTCATCCGCCCCCTGTCAGCATGAATCGACACGTTCAACTCGTAATGCCGGGAACCCGGTGACGCCATTCAAGTGCCGTTTATTTTGTGAAGAAATACGAAAAATAGGAGAAATGCATCTTTTTATCATTCATGGATCTCCAAGCTCTCTAAGCTTGATTATGACTCGTCATCTGACTTTTCAAAACAGCTTTGCTCTGAACTATTAGGTAATGCATGTCTGCAAATAATGGCGTATGCTTGCCACCTATACTTCGACCAATTAGATTCGTGTTTGCTACCTATTCTTCACATACTATGATGGTACCTATGCTCCTCTGCTCTCCCCTGTACAGCTGAAGAAATTTAATATAAAAAATATAGCGGGATGATCCGACCGGTGAATAGATTGGAATGGATGGGCACCAATAATGGGCAAGCAATGCAATTCAGAAACACAAGAGGCTGCACTGCAAGAGAGCAGATGTGCTGTCTACCATTCATTAGGCGCACGTTTCTGTACAACTTTAGTATCTGTTCAAAATGAACTCCTCTTGTTTTCACCTATTCTAGGTAGTAGCACAAGCAGGGTACGGCCGTCTATATTTTATCTCATATCGCATCTGTGTGCAGTGAATAGTGAACACGAATAAGAGCGTTCATAGATAACCCAAGCTGGGTCCCGCAATGTGGTCGTGGGGTCGGTATGACTTGAAACACTAGACAAGTACCCAAAGCAATCATTCAGAGCAACAAACGCGATTGTTGTATAAAATCTGGTAAATTTATGTATTGTCTTCATATGCGGTGCTTCTCTAGTTTTCAAGATGAAACTTTTATTTTACTGCTTTGTATTCTAGAAGGTCAAGGTTGACGTTGCCCTGAAGACCCTGAACTCAAGGATCAAATACATAGTGTAAGATGAACGGCCCAATGGAATGGATCGGATTTGCGATGGTTCCAATCAGCCACACACTAAATAGAACGAAGCCACGCCAAATTATGTAATGTAGGACCCTGAACAATGAATCTTTCGTCATTGATCGCCGTCTTCGATTCTCCGCGCGCCTTCAAAGCTGCTCAACTGCGCCAACCAACAGGGCGCAACCCCATCTATCTGTCCCAGTGAATTAATTATTCACACAAAGATGGCGGCCAAGTCAGGGAGACTCGGAACATGGCTCAAGATGCTGGCTGTGTAAGTAAGCGTGCTTCTAAATTCTCACATGATTTATCCATCCTAAACCTGCGAGGCCACCCATGCCGATATTAAGCGCCACCTGATCCTGATCTTGCAAGTAAACTAACATTCGCATACAACTTGTAGCGGCGGGGCAGTATGTGTAGGTGGTCCAGCGTTCGTCATGTGGGTGCAGCCGACGGATGAGGAGCTCTTCAAGAAGTACAACCCGGATCTGCAAAAGAAGAGTCTCGAGCGCCGGTATGAGAAGCAAAAGGACTTTGACGACTTTGTTACCCAGCTCAAGGAGTACTCTAAATCTGATAAACCGAGTATGTACTGAGTCTTTTCCATCCCTTATCTCAGGTCTAAGCCTGTTCTATGTCAAGGCTTTCCCTCACACGAGGTTACCTTGATAGGGCACTGACTACATGCCTACCAACGTAAAGCGTAAACTTTTTTGCGCATTGGCTAACATGAAATCAGTATGGGTGGTACAGGACGAAGCTGCGCGGAAACGAAAAGAGGATATGCTGCGCAAGGACTTCCTCAATGCCGAGGAGGCGAGAGCAAGGAAAGAAGCTCTGAGAAGAGAATCAGGCTTATCATCCGGTTCTGATAGTTGATGACGCCGACGATGTCACTAATGAACTACCACTGTATTATAAGATACTAAAATGGGCTACTAAAAATAGGGACGTCGGGGTCAATTTGGATTTCAATGAGGCGTTCGGATTTGTAAACTCTGGCGCAAGTCAACGTTACAACTTGCTGTGTATATATATCTACCTGCATGATCATGAAGACCTACAATCTCTACTAATCCAACTTCATTAACTAATTTACATTCCTCTTATAACCCATTCTAGAATTTGGCTATTTACTTAGAATTCCCTTCGAGACGTGTGACATTCGCGTTGACTAGGCCTTGGATTTGTGTCCACCTCTTTATCAATACCTCCTTTTGCTGGACATCACCCTTACCCAGAGCCCCAATCTGAGAGATCGTCTCTTGGGCTTTTTGCTTCTGTTCCCTCAACAATTCCAATATCAAATTGTCGACTTTCTGTTGACTGCGCTCGCCGTCGTCAATGCCATCCACGAATCTTCCCCACTCTCTTACATTGCAGCATAATATCCGCAAGGCAACCTGTGTCCTATGGCAGACTGCTTCTCGATCCAAGATGTACTTCCCAAGAAATCCGACTTCATCCAGCTTCTCCTTTTGCCGGTCACTTAGTCTCGGTAGCAGCACATCGTCAAGGAGAATCTCGTCCCAGCGATCGTCATCCATGACGAAACCGTACTCGACTAGCAGAAAATCCCCGCTATGTCTGCCGTAACAAATTTTCACCTCTTCGTCTTTGGCATACGAGCGCATGCTCTTGACGGCGAAACCCTCGCGGTCGAAAGCCACATTGCATCCTTCATCGCCGTGATTGAATAGATCAGCGACAGGCTGAAGACACATATGGTCGTCTGCGCTTCTCTTCTTCAATTTCGTGTTTACATAGTAGAAAGTCCGCGTATTAACAAGCATCCACGCATACCGATATCGGGCCTCGTCCAGTTGGTCCGGGAATGCTGCCGAGACTGCCGCCCAATCTTGGATGAGTTTGGATTCCTGTTTGGTCAGAAGTCCCTGGGCTGCCGGAGGTAGTAGAGCGCGTAGTTCCTGTGGCCAGACGAGTGGCATGCCCGCGAAATCCTCAGGTGTAGGACATACGGCGTTCCAGATGGCATACTTGGCGGAATTGTCTAGAGCCAAATCGGCAGCTAGCAAGCCATGGATCGATATAGACTTAGGAAGGTGACGAATGACGGACTTCCGTACCGTGTCTATGCTACGTAGGCAAGATGTAGGCACTTCGAGAACAACCTCTTCGGGCTACAAGGCCTATTAGTGGGTGTAGTTATGCGTATGAGGGCTTCATGACGGACCTTGATTGTGCGAGTCGCAATTAGTCCAATACCTCTCCCCGGGATTCGTTTTGGTGCAATGCCACTCAGCTTGACACCTAAGTCTGTAGCCCAAGCAAGTAGTTCTTCGTGAGGCTCCATTTGTCACGATTTGCAGGAGGTACTACAGCCAGCCGTGTTGGGGCTAGAGTGTCGCCCTTTCAAGGGGGAACAAAACGAAAAGTGAGAACGAAATCTTAAACAAATGACTATAAATCCCCTTTTCTATCATAGTGAATTGAAAATATTGTAGTCACTACGGAAGTAGCAAACATTGTGAATTGACAAGGAGGAATTGATGAGACTGGAGGATGAAATGGTTGAAAGAATTTTATATTTTGGTGTTCCCTAGTCGGTACTGCTTTTTGAATGCTACAACTGTGCATAATAAGAAGTTGATACTTGACGTGGATTATGTTGAATTTATTCCATACCTATTTTACTCAGATTTAAGAGACATGCATGGTGTACCTTTTGTAGAACAAAGCTACAGTGCACTCATTAATGATATAATGCAAAACTTAATTATATTCGTTCTAATTATTCTATTCCTGCCTATGTAATAATAAGTCTTGTGATTGATACTGTGTTTCTTTGTCACAGAGGAAAGACCTTTCTCTTAAGTCCGACACTAGGTACTAAAATCCTTCGGTTCTTCCCCTTACCCACTAATATGCTTAGTTCCGCGGGATGATAAAGCTAAAAGCTAATGCTCCATTCAAAAGACCCCGCCAGCTCTTCCAGCCCGCCAGACGCACCTAACAGCCTCCATGATAAATCAATTAAAGCTTCCCGGAATCCCGGTGTCGTCATGTCACCTCCGAACTCTTTCCAACATTGATACCTGACTTATCATTATAGCAAATACAGATAGCAGATATCCTTATCCTGAACTGTAATTGATTTCTAGTTGACCTGCGAACTTCGTTTCACCGCTTCCCGCAATACTTCCTGCAATCCCGAGACCTACCGTGATACGCTCCATCTTACAACATATCCGCTTCCGACGCCGTCAACTAGCTTTGTCCTGTCCTGACCTGACCTTACAACTTCGTGACAATGAGCGGGTCAAGATCACCCGGAGAGAGCGAGGGTCGCTATCCGCAATACTTTTTCGACATAGAGGATGATCAAGAAGACCCCGACTTTGTGGAAGACGAGCTCGACGAGGATGATATGGAGCATGACTTATTCGAGGAAGAGGACGAGTTCCACGGTAAATCAAGTCTGCAGGCTGCCGCTCGTGGGACATGACTGACAGACAACCCTATGCAGATGCCGAGGAGGGCACCATTCAATACGTGGTACAAATAGAAGACGACGATGAACCAGAGGGTGAGGAAGAAGAAACTGGTGATGCGGAGGGTTCGCAATCGCCTGATGATGCCGAACGGGTCGCTGTACAACAACGTCTGATCAACTTAATAAGTAGTGCGTCCCTGCATTTTGTTGACTAGCCAGTTAAACGCTGACAGCTTCTATAGGTCGACGTACTGGCCTACTCTCACGACGTCAAGTCCTAGATTTCTTGCGAAGATCAAACGTCGGTCACTTAATATTCAGCGAAGATGACGATGACGAGGACATTATTCGACTCGGCAACTTTAGACGACGCCGAGAACTCGACCCGAATAGGTTTCCTAAGGTTCCGAGCGAGAAGGGGAGAGAGTTGATGAACTCTGGTACTTTTGGCGCAAGTGATATCTACTCCACCATTGACACCAAGAAACGTCTTGCTCGTCGAATACTCGATCGCGAGATGGGTTTAGGGAGTAGGTCAAATCGCCAGATCAACCAAAGTATGATGGCGCAGTCGATGATCCCCAGCTCGGATGCTGAGATGATCATCAACTACAATGATAACGTCTATTCTGGCCAGTTCTCCGATGATGGCAACTTCTTTTTTGCCTGTGTCAAGGACATGAAGGTCCGCATGTACGACACCTCAAATCCTTATAACTGGCGACATTACAAGACCGTACCTTTCACGTTTGGTTCGTGGACCTTGACAGATGCGTCTTTGAGTCCGGACAATAAGTGGTTGGCATATACTTCGATCCAGAGCAACGTCTGTTTAGCACCAACGGACCCTAACGATACAGGAGATCCTTACACGCTAAACCTATCAACTAATGGAGGGATGGGTTGGCGCGGTGGTTTCGGTATCTTTTCGATTCGATTCTCCGGCGATGGAAGAGAGTTAGTTGCCGGGACGAACGCGAACAGTATTGTGGTGTTTGATATTGAATCACGCAGAGTCTTACATACGATCGAGGGACATGACGACGACGTCAACGCTGTATGCTTCGCCGACAAATCGTCACCTCACATTCTTTACTCGGGAAGTGACGACACTACGATCAAGGTGTGGGATAGACGGAGCATGGGTGATGGGCGCGAGGCCGGAGCTTTCGTGGGCCACACCGAAGGCCTCACATACCTCGACAGCAAGAATGACGGGCGATATCTACTCAGCAATGGCAAGGACCAGAATATGAAGTTGTGGGATCTGAAGATGATGTATACCACGGCACGATTCGAAGAACTAAACCCACGGCAGCACACGCGCAACAGCGATTTCGATTACCGATGGGGCGAGTTCGATGATGCGGACTGGTTCGCGCATCCAAACGACAACTCGGTTGTTACGTTCCGCGGACACAAGGTGTTACGAACGCTGATCCGATGTCATTTTTCACCTCCGGGAAGTACAGATTCGAGATACGTTTACTCTGGAAGTCATGACGGCAAGGTGTATGTGTACAACATGGATGCAACAATTGCGAGCATTATCGATGTCAAACAAGCGACACAAAATCAAAACCAAGCCCGGCAGAGCCATGGTGGCCAATACCGCAATTTCTATAACGCCCGCGGGATGTCTGGTTGGTCTACGGTCGTCCGCGATGCAAGCTGGCATCCTACGGCACCTTTCATTGCAGGTAAGATTTCACCTTTCTAGTTCTACCTCGAAGGTGATAGTGCTAATGAGAGAATAAATAGCATCGTCATTGAACGGCTGGGATAGTTCCTCGGGAACTGTTACACTGCATTCGTTCAACGAGTCTCCGTTGGATGAAGGCGAACCCAGGATGGGGACTAGATACGATGAAAAACTCAAGCCTATGACCGATGGTCGCAGTATGACTCGAGACTCTTCATCAGAAGAGGATGACGATAACGATGACGACGATGACAGTGATTATCTGGAAGATTAGCTGTTTCTTCTTTCGCTGAATAGCAAAAAGGGGAAAACTTTCCGTGCCTACGATGCTTATGTTATGAAATTTGGACTGGATGGAATTCTAACGAGTCGCCGATACATACTACTAATCCACGACACGGAAGATGCTTATTATCATGCTCAGGCGTAACGGGACAAACATACGGAGGGGCTGGTAGGAACTTCAGGTGTTGTGGTTGATTTTCCAGGTCACTCGCTCTTTTGGCCGGAAGTTGCATTACAAATTTGTACAGTGGCCTACATAGATCCTAGCCTAGGAATATGAGAATACAGACGAGGGTTTGCGATTCCTTAGCTGATATCCCAATTGAAATTTGAGCATGGCTAGTGAGCGTCTCTGCTCAACCTCGATCGTAGCAATAAATCATACACCATATAAGGCCGCTTCAGTCGGGATCTCCTAGCGTAATATTAGGAGCTTACTTTCCCTTCTCGTCCATCCGTGATACGCCACCTTCCTCTCCACGTATCTTAGCATCATCCCAGAACCACCTTTTCATGACAAAACCCGTTTCTGCGAAGGATGAACTATGCGGCGCCGACTAGGATGTTGTTGACGGGGATGTGAACTGCGTGAAAAGTATCAGTAAATGGTTCTTCTCGGGTACGTGAAAGGGAGAGGAAGTCGTACTTAGTTTTATCAAGTAGCCAATCGCGCCCATGACCAGGAAACCAACACCGACAGCCTTAGAGATCTGGACGAATTCTCGCTTGTCGGCTATGTAGAAGAAAACGGTTAGCATTTCGATTTCTCGTCTCATCGCGGTAGCTTTTCTATGCTTCCAAGCTGTTGTTTGCTGTTTCGTTTGCATTTACTCGACTTGCGCAATCAAGCGCAGTTGCAATAATACGATAACATGGGAAGATTGAGAGAGATAGGGCTTGTTGGTCGACATACGCTTTGTGCATCGCGTCATGAATTGGGTGCCATCCTTGACAAAGTCCCTGGGGATTTCGAGGAGATCCTGAACGTCTGACATTGTGGATTGGTGGTTGTGTGTGTTGTCACAATTAATGTATTAGAAGGAAAAAATAGTAAGTATCGTCGTCTCGAGATAACTAAAGGAGAGAAATTTGAGTGGTATGGAAGTTGTGTGATTTCGCCGGTGGGAGATGGAATTAATTAGGAGGTAGAAGTCGATGATAGTAGTTGCGGCCAGATTTCCTAGTAAAGTCAAAGTGACAAATTGACAAGGGACCACAGGTTTATCTTGATTGGGATTAGCGTGGAATTTGTGCTATGCAGATGCAACCCCCCAGTGTTGGCTACTGTATGTATGTGCAGCTACCCAGATGTACCTAGGTATCTTAGATAATTGGAAGCTCCAAATGGAAGAGACCTGACAGACATGCTTGTTCGCAGCCTCAAATTAAGTTAGGTAGGTAGAAGAGTGGGTCATCGGTACCCCGAAGCTCGGTCCATTTTTATTTTAGCGCGCTTGTTCTCTCTCTCTCTCTCTCACTCAACTCAGTTGACCCTGACCCTGGAACTTTCAACTTTCAACTTTCTCCGTCGGCCGTTTCAGTCTTTTGAACTTGCGTCGAGTCCAAAACCAAAACCAACATTCCATCGTCTGTCATCCACGAATTCCGATAGATCACAACGAACTTAATTGTTCAATACTGGAATATCGTGCGCCAATACTACCCGGGTGATGCAATTCCTGTACGACATTTTTACTACACGCAGCTACTAATTCATTCTGTACCTCTACGCCGCTTACGACACGTTTGCGACTCTTTTTCTCCCTTCTCTTTTCTCAGCTTCCAACTCTCGTATTATTTTGTTTCCGCTCCTTGCCATACAGTAGATCGTTGATTAAGAAAGAAAGGAAAAGTCGCTCCTTCGTACTCCATTTTATTCTCACGTAGTAAACAGGCCGACTTGAAAGATTACGCTCTACTAATAACAAGCCCGCATAATATCGAGAGAGAAGTTCTTGGGGAATTGGGAGTCATCAACTCTGCGTCTCTGTTTGTCGTTGGACATCAAGCTACTTGTACTCTACCTACACACAACAAGACCCCTATCGCAGTCTTAGCAATCACGGTTAAGCAGATTAGGAAAAAGGGACCGTATCGCCATATCCTTCGAGGAAGAGTGCGAAAGACTGCAAGCACAGAGCTTCGTCTTTAATATCTCCATTTGTTCAAAGTCAAGTCCCGTCATCAGTTTGGGAGGGCACATTGCTTAAGGGTCTCAGTACGGGAAAAACAAATCTGATCAAAGGCTGCGAAGTGTACGTATTCGATATTGAGAATCTTTCTTTCTTTTTTTTTCCTCCTGTTTGTCTATTTCACCTTCTGGTTGGGGTTCCGCATCATGTATTTCTGGTTGACTGATGATATTGGACCGGAAGACAGCAGGCATCTGTATCTACTCTGAATACACCTACCTTAAACTTCACAAGCCTCAGGCTCTACAATCCCCCGTGCCTTCTTAGAGAGCCCCCTTTTAACAATTCATCGCCCTTGACAACTATTTATCAACTGTTGACTCCACTATGGCCGACGACAATTTCGAAATCGACATATACGGTGATGCGAATGATGCACACCAGGAAGACGAAGGGGATGATTCCAAACTAGAAGAGTCTAATAACCATTCCTATGACAACAACTCATCGATAACCATCGCGAATGGTTCCAACCCCGACTCAACCTCACATCCTCACAGCAACGAATACGAAACTAACACCCAAGACACCATGAGCGGTCATACCGCTAGCGCCACGCCTAGCCAGGGCACCAAGCGCAAGGAGGCTCCTGACTCCCGACCTGTTGACCCTGGCGCCACCACGGCGTTGCTTCTTTCCGAGTTGCAGTGGTGGGTTACAGATGACGAGATCCGAGGATGGGTGCGCCAAGCCTCTTGTGAGGATGAGTTGAAGGACATCACGTTTAGTGAACACAAGGTCAATGGCAAGAGCAAGGGGTAAGATAATGTCTATTGTTTGTTACTTGTTACTTTCTATATCAGTAACGCCGATTGGACCTTTTGTATCATTTGCTAACAACTATTCTAGTCAGGCGTACATTGAATTTACCACCCACCAGGCTGCCACTGCCGTCAAGCGCCAGATGGACGATGTCGCTTCCGACCTATCCCACTCATCCCAGCCAGGCGGCAAGAAGTTGACCGTGATCTACACCTCGCACACCAGCAACCCCTTCAAGACACTCCCTAAGGATGCCCCGGCTCGAGCCAACAAGGACGGTGCGCCTCGTGGAGGTTCCAACATGGGAGGTTATAGCGAGAGGGGTAACTACAGAGGCCGTGGCAACTTCAACGGACCTCGTGGTGGATTCAACCGTAACTTCTCCGGTGGAGGAGGCTTCCATGGCAACGGCCCCAACGGCGGCTTCAATAACAACAACATGGGTGGAGGCGGCAACTTTGGTGGTGGTTTCAACAACATGGGCGGCGGAGGAAACTTTCCTTTCCGTGGTGGCATGATGCAGGGCAATATGGGTGGTGGGATGCGCGGAGGAGGAATGCGTGGCGGACGTGGCGGCGGCGGCGGCATGAATCCTGGTATGAATGCCGGCATGATGGGTGGAATGGGCCCTATGGGACCTATGCCCATGATGGGCTTCCAGCAGCCTCCCCATTTCAACCCTGCATTCTTTGGCGGCAACCAGCAATCGGATTGGCAAAATCCCCACGGCGCTAAGCGGCCGCGCGAGAACTAATGTCCCAGATCTGACTTACAAGGCGGCCGAATGAGAGTTCTGTCGACATGGTGACGCGACAGGAAGTTACAGGTCTGTCTTTTTCGACCAAGGGAGTAAGGCATTGTGGATGGGCAATCAAGTCATAGCATAGCAACAGACAGGAGAAAGACCTATCTTCATTTCTCGGGAGTTTAGAGGCATATTCCCCAAAAATCTATTCGATGATTTGTACCTACTCATTATCGACTTTTCTCGTGATAAATGGTGCAACAATCCCGTACGACGCAGACTGCGTATCAAGCAACTTAACTCATACTTAAGCTTTCTTCTTAGATGCCGTGATGACTTGACGATCCGGTCCGAAAAGACCTAAGAGGTAGGCCGTACGAGTTAGACATAAGAAAGCCTTTTTGGGTTATTAGTATCAGATCGACAAGACGTAGTTGAGAACTATTGTAGCTTACTGTAAACCCGACGTTGCCCCATGTCACAGCATTCCACGAGCCAACGTCAAGCGTCCTATCGTACCCAAGTAGCCAGCATGTCACCCCCACGTGGCTTATATCTGCGATCCTGTCATCTCCATCTTAGTGCATATCCGAGACAATAAAGCTGCTGTGAGATAGTGTATAATGATTCCCTTGCACAGTGGTGAGAAAACGTGGATACTTACCATAAAGCGATCAGATAGTTGCGGACTACCTTGAGCTCCGTAGTGGTATACAGAACTGCGACGCCGAGTAGAAATAGCAATCCGTATGTGTTCCCTAGCTGGAGGGCGACAAGACGTGCGTTGTCATCTCTTGGGGCTAAGCTACTGGCATCTGGGTTGTCAAGTTGCGAGTCGATAAACCAATCTGGGTCTATGAAGGGCCCCAGGAAGCCACCGATGCTAAACCGGAATTAGGGTCAATAGGTGAAAGCCAAATACTAGAGGGGTATCGTGACTTACAGGGAGAGGGGCTCTACTATGGTAAATGTGGTGCGGGGGAATGCTGGAAGTTGTGAAGCCATGATTGTTCTGTTGTTGCTGTCTTCTATATCATTGAATTTGATATATCGTATTCATGAAACTCTAGATCGCATATGTATATCAAACCGTTTAGGTAAGAGGCGTATCAATGGCTGGCAAGGGGATGAGGGGACGGCAGTAAAAAGATACGGAATTAAGCCGAGACTCTTGAAATGACTTCTAAAAATTCTTCATGTGAGGTTTCTTTCTAATCAATGCCACGAATTACAACTCTGAGGCTCACCCAGTTCAGACAGTAATAGGGTACGATGAGTTAATAACTACTGTACATAATCGAATGTTAAGTTCTTAGGTGTACATGAAGTCAAGTACCTACTCTAGTTGTGTTGTAGTAGCATCGGAATAGGGGAAAAGGAGGGGTGGTCGAGGGCTAGGCGTCGCGGCGGCACGGACCCGATTGGACCAAATATACAGGTACAGAACTTCCTAGGATCAAACGGTAGTAGAAGAACATCAGACTGTTCCATTTGCAATGGCAGATTTGAGAAGTTGCTTGGCAATTTTTACATGTACCAACCGAGGAGGCATGATGATTAATTGAATTCCCACTTGATGATCCTTCTCGTCGAGAATTGCATTATCTTTGGTGTAACCAGACCATCATCCTATCTTCCTCCTTTTTTTTTTTTTCCGTCTTCTCTCCTTTTCTTTTTCGTAAATGTAAATGATTCAACATTTTGCATTGCAGGCCGATACATCCCCCCCCAGTCCGGTACCCCGATGCTATTATCAGCAAGCATATATACATACAGTACCTACCTAAAATACCGACATATGTTCCGATTTATTGCTTCTATAAGTTTAGTCGCATGTCTACTTTATAGAAGATACCTACCTGCCCACCTACTTACAGGTAAGACTATTCTAATAATAACTTTACATATACATAAGATGAAAAGTTAAAAAAGGGGGGACCCATGGTATCTTCACGTGTGAAGCAAATAATGGTAAGATGATTGTTCGAAAGAAGAAGAGAAAAAAACGCAAGGCGCGGCCAGTCCGCACTAATTAATGACCTTTCTATTTTCTTAGCCACTTGCACCTCGCACTTGCACTTGCTTGCACTTGCATTTGCATAGTATCAATGATAGGGGGCGAGACCTATCTTCTCTTGCCTCTTATTTCTTATTCTTTTCTGCTATTTATTCAACTTAAACTTGACATTAAAAAAGGTACAATACAGTATCTGTACCAGTACCAGTATCAGTACATACATACATACCTCTAATTATTTAATATCCTCCACCCCCAAAATATATCAAAAGGTAAAGAGGGGTGATCCCACGAGGATTTCGAGGATCTGATGGTTTATCGGCGCTAATTACCTATCTGAGTAGATTGGCCATCTACATTCATGCCCATTTTCCTTATTCTCTTTTCTCGCGCCATATTTGAGAAGAAAAAAAAATCTCTTCTTTCTCCCTTATTCCATATTCCATATTCCATATTCCATATTCCATATTCCATATTCCATATTCCATATCCAATACAACCTGTCGAGACAAGACGAGAACAGTATCATACTGTGTTAGTTTCTCGCCGTATTTCTCAGTTTAAAGTAGCAGAGACCTAGCGTCTGCACTGTTTTTTCTCAACTATTCTTTTCTTTTCAGTTCCCGAGTTCCGATTCTTCGTTCTTATCGCCATCCCCATCCCGCCTTTCGCTATTTCGCCTCCGTTCGTCTTCCTCCCCCCCTCGGTACAAACAAAGAGTCCGTCCGGACCCTCTCCTTCTCCCAATGCCCTTCTCTTGTCCGCTCCCATCGACTCACGATGGCCACCATCGAGCCACGACTAATTCATCTGCTGAACGAGTCAACTTCTACGCCACGGCCTCACCATGCTGAACTCCCGCCTATCAAAGCTCTTCCTCTCCCCAAGACCTCCGGCCGTCTACACCCCATCGAGCCCGATGCTAGTCAAAGATCCGAGGTGCAGGAGTCAAGCATGGGCCAATTGGCCTCACAATCTATGCCATCCCTGTATTCCGTGGTAGACGAGGCTTCCACCGCGAATTCCGCTCTGCTGAGGAACGATGTAGGGTACCCTTCGGATCGCGCCCTGCTTAGTCACATTTCCTCTCAGGACTTGCGCATGATATTGGACGACACATCCGACAATGCCGAAGATTTGGGAAAGAAGAGAAGACCAATGAAGGAAGATTTTGTGCAGCTACCACAGCCTCTCAAGAAGCAGAAAGCAGCCACTCAACAACACATGTTCCCTCCAATCATAGTAGGGTTGCTCGAGCCACCATCCAACGCTTCTCTATTTCCGCCAATCTCTTCCGGGTCTTTCGACAACCGTCCGCATTCCGAACCTCCGCAGGCCCTCAGTATCACGAAGCCGCCCAAGGTACCGGCAGAGCTAGCCGAGGAAAAAGCGAATCCGAGTCCGCCACCGGATGTCGAACGAACACCCACAGGAAAAGTGAAGCGACGGGCCGCCAAGCCCCGGCGCAAATGGTCTGAAGAAGAAACCAATCATTTGCTTCTCGGTGTCAGCAAGCATGGGGTTGGTAGATGGACAGACATATTAGAAGATCCGGACTATAGGTTCAACGACAGAACGGCAGGCGATTTGAAGGATAGGTTTCGGACTTGTTGTCCCGAGGAACTCCGTGCCAGTCCAGCAATCCGGAATGACATCTCCGGGGAGAAACGGCCGACCATGAATGCCAAGGGTAAACCAAGAAAAGGTCTCATGTCGGAGAACATCTTGAACGAAACGGAAGAAGAGGCAGAGACGGAACAGGTTCAATCGGCTCAGAACGATTCCGATCCGGCGCCCACGAGACAGCGGAAGAGCCGGGCTCATCGCAAGAAGATGGAAGATCTAGTCGAGTTAGGTATCAAGGGACCATTTAAAAAGTCGCACCGGAGAGAGCGGCGTCCATTCTCGGAACAGGATGACCGAGAGATATTAGAAGGGTTTGAACTCTACGGGCCCCAGTGGACCAAGATCCAGAGAGATCCAAGATTCAACCTGTCGAGCAGACAGCCGACCGACCTACGAGATCGGCTTCGAAACAAGTACCCGGAGAAATTTACAGGAACAGAGAAGACGACGATGCAGGTGCGCGAGCCGGGGCGTAGCAACAACCTGCTAGAGCCATCAGTGAACATGGCTATCGAGAATTCACTTAATGTTTCCAAGTCAGCGCTACTTGAGCCGCAACTCAATCGCACCAACTCCAAGGAGGACATGCCTAGATGGCCACTCCCCTCTAGCCTCATGGAAGCAGGGGAATCTTCCCAGCCGCCGCACCCAGGTCTCTACTTCGGCGAAGGACCTAGCGCTGGGTTTGCTTCAGCAGCTATTGGCGAGATGGACATCTCTCGTCTTCTTCTAGACGATACGCAAGCGGCAAACGATTCGTCGTCTGATAGGCGCGGACTTGGATGAACTAGCAGAGATTACGGTTTACGTTAAAGAAGATAAAGGTTACTATCAGATTGCGTCTGAGCTCTTACGAATACGTTCGGTCAGGGGAATGACGAGTATGGCTGGAATTCTAGCATATTACTATTATCTACCTACGATTGTAAGGTAGAGACTACCTAACATAACCTACGATACTACCCATGGCGGGAGAAGAAGCGAGATAATAGTCGCCGGTACTTGGTTTGGTGATTAGGTACGTGGAAGTTAAAGGCTATATGGGTTCTATCGGGTTTTACGGTACGCTGGACACGGAGTTCCTATCGATTCGAGGGATCGGATACAACCTACCTACAAACGGTACATAGGAATGGGAGCATTACCTTCTGCTCGGAGTGCTCAGGATCGGTTTGGTTCGGTTAGGTACCTTGGGAGGTAGGTACATAAGGCATGATACACGCAATGGATGGATGGGAATCTATGGAATGAACAGGCAACGGAAAGGAAAGGAAAAGTTACCATGGGAAAGGACTGAAGACTTGGTATTTACGAATTTGACATGAATAATATTAGCGGCTAATTAATTAAGTCTTCGAACAAACACTGCGTATTTTCCAAGGTGATGATGGTGTTAATAGTGTTGATAGTGTTGATATTGTCGTAGCCAGACTTTGGATTTGTGTGTGCAGGTGATATTGCGTAGGCACCTAACATATTATTATCTACCTTCTTAGAGTACAATCAGTGCAATCATAAACTACACTCCGTCTTGCTCTGTTCATCAAAATTAGTTGACTTCCGTCCCTCTCATGCTTCGCTTCAATCAGTTCTCCGTGTAATTCATTAGCGCGGTATTTGACACTTTAGTTGAAGGTACGTATCTTTTTCCAACGACAGACCCACCATCGAATTTCGAAAAGTGGTACGTAGGTACCTACTATAAACGCACTGACCATAGGGCGGGCCACTAGGGCACAAACCCGATTTATTCGCTTCGGCAGGAAAATTCCAATTCAACCAACTTTTCTCAAAGTCTACATTGAGAAAGCCTCCACAACACGATTCTGCTCTTCTTCACGACAACTTCAATTCCCATCGTCAATCAGTCAACATGGCACGTGGACCGTAAGTATACCTGCCATTGCTATGCATTCTTTGATTTATTTCACCTGCGATCAAGTCGGCATGCCATTCGAAAACTCCATGGTTGGTTTTGTCTCGGAGTCGCGCGCGAGAATGCATTCATATCAAGAAAAATTACATGATCAGAAATATACACAACAAATACTAACAAGACCTCAACCTACAGGAAGAAGCACCAGAAGCGCCTTAGCGCCCCCTCCCACTGGCTTCTCGACAAGCTTTCGGGTGTTTACGCCCCCAAGCCGTCTGCCGGTCCTCACAAGCAGCGCGACTGCATGCCCCTCATCATCTTCATCCGTAACCGACTAAAGTATGCCTTGAACTACCGCGAGACCAAGGCCATCCTGATGCAGCGTCTCATCAAAGTCGACGGCAAGGTCCGAACCGACATGACCTACCCTGCTGGCTTCATGGACGTCATCACCATCGAGAAGACGGGCGAGCACTTCCGCCTGATCTACGACACCAAGGGCCGCTACACCATCCACCGCATCCAGACCGAGGAGGCCGAGTACAAGCTCGGCAAGGTCAAGCGAGTTCAACTTGGCAAGGGCGGAATCCCATTCTTGGTCACGCACGATGCGAGAACGTAAGTTCTGTCAGACATCATTCAGCCGTTGGATCAAGCTTTGGTTGAACCACCTTTTTGCATATTGTTTTGTGATAAATTGGGATACGATCGAGCTTCGAACCGATGGCTGGTATGTTCCCTATCTCCCCTGCCCATGCTAACATGTTGTTCTTCTATAGCATCCGTTACCCTGACCCCTCCATCATGGTCAACGACACCGTGAAGATCGAGCTTGCCACTGGCAAGATCACCGACTTCATCAAGTTCGACACTGGCGCCATTGCCATGGCCACCGGTGGTCGTAACATGGGTCGTGTTGGTGTCATCACTCACCGTGAGCGCCACGATGGTGGTTTCAACATCGTCCACATCAAGGACGCCATTGACAACACCTTCGCCACCCGTGAGAACAACGTCTTCGTCATCGGCTCCGAGAAGCCTTGGATCTCTCTGCCCAAGGGCAAGGGTGTGAAGCTCACCATCGCTGAGGAGCGTGACCGCCGTCGTGCCCACGCCTTGGCTGGCCACTAAGTGGTGTCTTCTAGTAATGACGAATTCAAAAAAAGGGATCTGGCAAAGGGGGATTGACTTTCACACATAACGCATGGGGAACTGGAGTCTAAGGCATATCCATTTCGTTCTTACCAAATGAGAAGTAAGAAGATTCGTGGTTTAGTTACGTCGATGATTAAATGAGAATCAATTGACCCGTCATCCCTCTGACTCTTTTGTCTTTTTTGAGAATGTGACTTGCCTTTTCGTTGATACTCGTATGCTTTTGCTACTTTAGTCTTCAGTAATAAGGTAAATCCGCCTGCAAGGACCTCATGGGTGTTTATTGCAATACTGTTCAGTGGTATACTAGTTAGCCGCGAGTAATATGGTATATTCGTTCGAGTGTTTAGGACAGCTCGGTTCGGGACTCGTAAAACAAAAAAGAGCAGTCATCTGTGGCATCTTTACGAGCCTAATAAGGTCGCTATATCATGAACAGGGAAATCCGTGGTAATATGAAGTAAGGATGAACGCTTATATTCTCCTAGGATCAAACCCCTGTAGGGATAAAAATCTTCAACAGGTTCGGTCCATGCTATGTAAAGGTGCAACTTGCGGCTCAAGCAAGAGGGACCCCCGTATATTTCGAGCAAACGTCCAGAATTTGCCTTGATGATATTGGTTCGTCAGACTTTAAGTCCGACGCTGCATCATCATAACTCCTAGCTTACCGAAAGTAGCAGCAAGTGGCTTATTCGGTGGGAAAAGTGTGTGTGTGTGTGTGTGTGTGTGTGTGTGCGTAGGAACAGAGCCTCTTTTTCTCTGGGTGTATGTGCTCTTGTGTGACGGCACCGTAATCCGCGTGACACATCCCGAAAGGTAGTGTGGTTGGTGAGTTGACGGCGCCAGCGGCGAGCCATCTACATATCATCTATCATGTAATACCTCAAATCGAGATAACGTTGGGCGACCAAGATGACGGGGGGATCTTAAGACACCTAGACACGGCTTGAAAGAAACAAAAGATTAATAATAGATACTACAAGAAGCCTATTACATATCTACCTGTATCTACCTACTCTACGTATCTACGTATTGCCTCGTCAGGTACCTACATAGGTATGTGTGTATGTATGTATGTATGTATGTATGTATGTATATATGTACGTACTATATGTTTCAGCCCGAAGACCGCAGTCGTTGAAAATTTCCGCGGCGCATCGATTCTCTCGGGGTGGTGGCGGCGAGACATGATGTGCGATGACCTATTTTCGGTACGAGATAATATTGGCTTCATCTTGGCTGCAGGAATCAGCTGGACCATTCGTTGAGCTCCCATGGTTGGCTGGAACCAGGCCGAAGATATGTTTATTATACATGAGAATTCATACCACAGCAGACACCGAAAGATTGGGTACTTATTCTCGGTCGAGAGGGCTTGCCTTAGCCTCCTCCGATAATAACGGCCACCGCTGATTTACATACATACATACATACATACATACATACGCGGTTTCCAGACCGCTGAAGAACATAGTACATACACTATGATGAGAGTATACGGGTCTTTCCGGTTGGAGAGATTTAATCGGATGGGCTGCATGAATCTGCACATGTAAAGGCACGTTTGTGGCTATATTATATTTTTTTTTATGTGTTAGGTTAAGGAGCGATGTCGGTCTGGATGAAATATCAACGTGATGCCGAAAGTAAGAGCAAGACTGACTGCTTTGAAGCCTAGTTCTGAATGTCTCACTTCTTGACGCAGAGGTCGGTACGAATTATCCATTTCTCTCCCGCCGTTACTTCTCGTCCTTCGTGCTACACACCCATATGTTAGCCCTACCAGAAGTAAGACGGGGTGAGAGAGAGCCTCATGCTCACCAGTAAACAGTCATCTCCGTGCTTATGAAGGAGAAGCAATCCGGTTTCAGGAGGTATTGCGATTTCCTCTTTTTGGGATTTCCGATCAAAGGGGTAGAATACGGTTTCTCCTCCGATGGAACCCTCCGTGACCGACGTCAGGTAGAGCAATAGCGTCCAAGTTGTTTTAGTGCTGATGGGATTGGCCGATTCATCACTCGACGGTAGAGTGACCAGATTCGAATCGTCATCTGGTACAATAGTATTTGTTCGATTAGTGAACATATCATTCCTCTGCTGCAAAACTGCGCTCCAATCGCTGTTCTCCAACCCCCCCGCTGTCTTCTATAGGTGGGATGCGGATCATCGAATCGAGACACGGGAAGCTGAAGAAAATATGTCTAAAGAGGTTGCCAACAGTATCATCTCTTGGCATCATGAACGTGCAATGCACGAGACGTGCTGCATAGACCACGTTGTTCTGCATGGCATACGCATAGGTAATACAGATCTGAAAATGACTTACAGTGACAATCGAAATATTGGCCTTTGGAGTAGCGATATACTCGAATGTTAGGATTCAAGCCTACTACATCGCCGCCCCTGTTCTCCGTTAGCATTGTGTATTCACCATATCGTCCGGTAGGTAATTAAGGACTTGAGACATATATTAAGTGGCGTTGTTGGGGATGGAGATCTTGTGCTAACCATAGGTGTCTAACAGACTCCTCCAGCAGGGCGTCTTTGAGGCCTGTTTCAAGCCAGAGCCTGCGCGAGAAGCGGACGTCATCGACCTGGAATCTATCGTTTACCCTCAGCGCCTCCCCGCGCTTCGGACGGCCGGGCGTAGTCGTCAACGACAGCGTCTTGAGGAAACTGACATAGTCCCGGCAAATATTTTTCGGCCAGAAATTCCTCAACAGAATGATCTTGTCCTCCAATCCCGGGACAGGCGCCTCGGGGTCGAGTTGCACAACGGGTAGAGCTGGCTTGAACGGGGGCCAGCTGGGTGGTGGTTGGATAGCGGCCGCCACAGGAGGGGTTGATGAAGATTGGTTTTTCTTGGCCGACTTATCCTTGCCCATAATAACTCTTCTCAGCCTCTCGGGTCTGAGAATGCTGAGAATGATTATCAGGATGGTGGCCAAAGTAGTTGCATCTAAATATCGGTGAGCTTTAACTTGTAGCGGCATAGATATGTTGTGTGAAGTTGTAAGTCTACCTCTAGGGTTGAATCCGTGGAGCGGAACCCCGGACGCCAAGTTGCATGCTAAGACTATACCTACATACCTACCTATGTATCTGCTCCCGCTTTCAGATCATGTCGATCCTTTTTCCGTGGCTTTGGTTCCACTAGACTTAGAGCTACAACCCAGGTACACCCACCTATTGTCCGCAAGACAGAAGCTCACATGTTTTTTACTCAATGCGGGTTGCCGAGATACTATGTATGTCTCTGCCCCCTACCTTTCTGGAGAATTCAATGTATTACCTAGCACATTTTCTAACGTGCTTGTACTCCATAGACTAGATTCTTTCCTGGGGTTGCATACAGCCCGATTTCTCATGGTACTCCAAATGATAATGCCCATGTACTCTATTAATTGGTACGAGGTTCAACCAGAGGTGACAGCTACATTCCATTTCCTCACCGCTCCATCGTCGGACCATTCATCTTCACGATCTTGGTCAAAGAGAGACAAACATGTCGACTTGCAGACACTAGTGAAGATACCATCCATCAGAGGCTGGCTTAGTAAAGAATCATAGGGAACACTAATTTCTGATTCGAGGACCAATTAACAGATATACCCTGGTATGTTTTGCTTTTTGCCTCTTGCCTCTATAAGCTGAATACGAAATTTGAGAGGTAGCTTTGTTGAAGGATCGCTGACGGTTTGCTAGGCTCCCTAGACACGAGAGTATGTTTGCAGAGACGCCGTTGGGAGAGTGTTTTCGTCTCGATCTCTGTATTTAAACGTAGACCGGATTCTCAGACGACATAGTGACGTGGTCGGTAGAAAGAGTACTCTATGCTGTATCTGGCTTGACCCTAACTGTTGCAGTATCTTTATCTCGGCTGAACGATGAGTAGATTCGCGGTCTATTGCGATTGGGCTGTCACGGCTCGAAGGTGTCTAGACGGTGAGCCGCCACCACGCCATCTGGCTAGGTTTCATCTGTGGAAGGGAATAATCGGGTATCCCCTTGTCGGTGTAGAGCACTCTACCCGTGTCGCTTGGTTTTATAAAGAACTAGTTGCCGAGGTCGCACAATCCAGGTTGGACGAGACGCGCAAAGATCTTTACCGCAGGTTTCAGGAGAGGGTGATATCTGCTCATGAAGCCCATGAGGAGGTACAGGTGCGGATTGGGACGGTATCTCAACTCCGGGAACCCTTGGTTCAAGTCGACGCGGCGCTTCAACTAATACTCGACTTAAACGAGTACGACGACAAGCACCCAGTGCACTGGACTGAGGTGTTTCCGACTGAGAATGTTCGGAGTCAGTCTCGGTTGTCACCCAAGGAGCTATGGCATCATTTTAAGCTTGAGAGCATTCGGCCGTGCCTCGTTTTCCTTGTGAGACTGTTGAGACTGCTACTGCCAGATTCCTCGGCCCTCTGGGAAGAGTGCGAGGAAAGCTTGCGAAGAAGAGAATGGATCCTACAATTCATCCTCGACTCCCCAAGGCTTCCGAATACGTCGACAAGACCACAGGCCTCGAAAGCTAGGTTGTCAACGTTCCGAACTGCGTTGGAAAGTAGGAAAAACACACGCTTCCGATCCGAACCGAGTGGTACTCCCAGAGATGGGATTTATCAAGAGGAGGTTAGTTGATAACATTTTCGAAGACTGGATTCTGCTTTCTGCTAACAAAAGCATCATGGATAAATAGAAGAATTGAATTCTTCTTTTTTACAATGTACCAATACGTTCCGACCAGCCTATAACAACGAAAATACTCCTGATAATCGTCCGAAATCACTCTGGAGGGTGATATAAGGGACAGGTTGAAGACTAGGTTCGTTGTGTCGGAGTTGATTTGGTCAATTGAAAATAGCAGGCAAAAATGAGTGATACGGTGGTTAAATGCGACAGTATGATATTATCGATGTATTATTATTATACCGTACTTGCAAGTATGGGATTGAGAAAGCTATGCTATTATCAGGATACCCCACCTAATTACCCCAGATTACCTACCTACAGTAGGCAGCTAGGGTCGGGCATCGGGGATAGGTTGAAAACTCGGAGGAAAGAACAATTCGTAGCACTGGACAATCATTTCTTTCCATTTTCAACTTGTACATTCTTTTTTACTATTTCGCAACAATCTCTGCAGTTGACGTGAAGAAACCAATCTACGTCGGTTGTTGGAATTGGTTGTCGAGTACTTGTCACTCTTTTGGATCGAATCCAATTTTTTAGTATTAAAATCAAGCAATTTCTGTCCCGCATCGACCAACACCAAATGTGGTCGTTTGGAACTACGATGACAATGGCGAAGGATACCTCTAACGACAAACCTCTTGAAAAGCCTCTTGAAACACATCAGTCTCTTCAGCCTCCTCATCAAAATACGATACCACCACCCGAGCCCCGAACGCCGATATTATCACAACGTTCGCTAAAACAATTGGGGTTGTTTTTCGGTGGCGCGGGCTTCCTTGCTCTCTCGACCCTAGTCACAAGGCGGGCTGTCCTAAGGAAACGTATGGTGACCGTACCCAAGTTCTACAATCCGAGCAACCGACTAGTCGACAAGATTGACTCCGATGGTTCCTTTATTGCCTTCGAAGCCTTGAATCTGGCAACCCTGAATGTCGTGGGTTTCGGCATCATGGCTACTGGTGGTTTGGCCTGGGCTTTTGACATATCGAGTGTCGATGATTTGAGGAAGAAGGCAAGACACCATATTGGTCCTCCAGGTGGTCAAGCTGACGAGGAGGTCGAACGAGCGGTTGAGGAATGGGTGGCCAAGGTCTTGTTGAAGAAAGAGCCAAGAGAAGAGAAGAACCAGGAGGCTGATCCCTCGCCGAAGAAAAATGAGTAACTGTCCAGGTAGCAAGGGAATGCCTTCAAGTGCCCATGCCTACCTGTCAGCCAATGCCCTATCGATCCGCTAGTTCCGCACTTGCAAGCTCGATCGGCATATCATCAACCGGTTGGATGATTGGTGGCGAGCACTAAAGAGTCTCGCATCGGTTAAGCAAGATTAAACAAGCCACCCGGGTCAGCTGCCCTCTGTATCGACGCCACCCTCCCAATGCGTACTGCCGGTTGAGCTTGTACCATAACCTATAGGCACCTGTAGGCACCTATGGGTTGCGCTCGTCACCTTTAGTACCTGCTATGCACGGTATCCCGATGGAACTTTTTGCTCTAGTCGTCATCCTTTTATATGCCCAACTACTATACCTCCCTGCCTCCTAGGACTAGGCACCTCCATGCATGGGTTCCCCTCGTAATCATGGATCTCGCATTGGCTCGTCGTTCTCGGCATGAGGATACCAACCATAGAGCTTCTAGTCTGTCTTACACACCGCTTAGCCTTTTCTCGAAAACGATTGACTGAATTGATTCACCAGGTGCTGCAATCAATCCTTTCAAGACATATCGAAATCATTCTATGTGTCTATTGCGCGTTTTGAGAAAGGCGGTTCCGCATATTTGCTTCTAAGTCTCATGTATTTCTCGAGAAGTAGCCGAAGTGGTCCCCGAAGACGTCCCACGATATATCAGCTCGGGATCCTAGATGGAAGCACTACGTACACCTAAGAAGATGTTATTCGAATTGTGGGATTAATCTACTTATCCGTTGACACCCAGCATTGTGTGAACTATATTGAACGAAATCCCAATTTACAAACAACCATGGTCGATTACCACATAGTCGTTCGAGATTATCATTGGTCCCATCAAAATATCGTCGTTCAATCCCCTATTCCTAGTCTAGATACCCCCGCAGCAACGCTCATAGTTAGACCGTTGAAGGGTGTCAACAAACACGAGCCGCGTGCGATTGGTAACGTTGCTGATTTGACGGACGACATCCAAGGGGACGAATATCAGACTGAGGCTCACGGTGTTTTCGTGCCAACGGAACCAGGACAAACAGACTACTTTCCTCTCTGGGTGCCGGTACATAGCCATGTATGCGGAGAGAATAGGGTCTACATCGTCAACTTGACGTCATTTGAGGCTTCTTACGTTCCAATAGCCAATGTCTGCTGGGTTCCTGGATTCGAAGCGCCTGATGGCACCCTATTTACGGTCCTCGCCGCCCCGCGAATGACATTGCGAGTAATGATGGTTTTAGTCGTGGTCCAGCATATCGGGTCACCAGCGGGAGCTAAACTAGCCCTTGTCGACCCGGATATCCTTGCTAAATATAAGAAAATAGACGAATCTCGAAAGAGACGGTTGTTCGAATTGCAGTGCTGGGCCATCCGAGTGGGATTTGGTCGGGCTTCGTTCTTCCCTCGAGACGCGTATCGCGTTTATTCTTCCCCGGATAGATTTGGACATGGCCGACGTACGCTAGATGAGGTCCTAGCTGATAACGTCGGGGTTTATCAACCGTCCCACTCCGACAGCAGCTCCCAAGCCAGTTTCGACAGCTCTAGCTCTAGCTCTGGCTCTAGCGATGACGATTCGCTATATCCCACATCTACGCATACCTCACAGGTGGAAGTTTCTAGCGTGAGTAGCTACCTATTACCATACTACGCACACAGGGGAACGAGGAGTTAATGCTATCAACAGCGTCGCTACACCTGCGACTGCAAATTCCCCGGGCTGCTCCCTACATATTACGATCCTCAACCAAGCCATCGCCACATCGCAGACAGTGAATGCTGGCACGGATCCTCCCACACAAAACATTGCGTGTTCGCGGACCACACACCTAATGAATGTGTTGTTTCTAGCTCGGACGAACTGCACAGGCATTGTAAAGTGAGGACTCTCGAGGACGACCTCAATGATATATCGGGAAGGTATTGCTTCGCTGAGGCCGACGCGATCTATGAAGATGCGGAGCTTGCGCGGTCTGAGAGCAACTGAAGTAATGGGAATGCCATTTTTTTCGGCTCGCTGTTTGTAGGAAGTCCGTCATGGCTGGTATCTGATTTGCGATTAGCGTTCATCCATCACCATTCACCCATGACGACAAGGTCTACCTTCGTCAGATTCCAGCATCACTCTCACTGCCTTTTTGGAAACGAATAACCTGTAGTCTGGGCGAGTTCTGAGGGGCGCTGGTCACCAGGACAGAAGGATGCGGAGTTACGAAGTGATATTCCATCACTTGAAACAGAACATCAGCGACAGTTGAGCAGATATCAAGCCAGAACGAGAGGATATTGGGCGGCCAGTGCCCTGATCATTTATTACTACTATATTAGCATAAGCAACCATTATACCAATATTTTCCACGTCTGTTTGAAGATAATAGAGCCCATTTTCCCTCTAAATCTTGAAGAATTATGAGAATCCATATGCCTGCATTATATTTAGTAACACCTCGCTCCCCTTCAATCCTCGAGATATCCGACTAGCAGGCTACCCCGAGCCATCTGCTTTCATTCATACCATACCATACCATAATTACCCCACCCACCTAGTCCTCCCTCCCATCGACCTTCGGATGAAGCTAGTGATACGCTGTCTCCTCCACCCCCACTTCGCCGGCGCCCGCTCATCCTGTTCCTTGATAAGTGGACTGACTACGTCTTCAACCATCAGACAATTCCCTTGGTCAAGCATGGTCGGATGGTGTAGTTGGTTATCACGTGAGTCTAACACACTCAAGGTCCCCAGTTCGAGCCTGGGTTCGATCATTATGTATTTTTTGCATTTTTTTGGTGGTGGATTGCTTCTTGTCTTGGATGATGAGGTAATATTGGTTTTTATTTTTT
Organism: Hypoxylon sp. CI-4A; assembly: GCA_002120315.1. Taxonomy (NCBI): domain Eukaryota; kingdom Fungi; phylum Ascomycota; class Sordariomycetes; order Xylariales; family Hypoxylaceae; genus Hypoxylon; species Hypoxylon sp. CI-4A. The sequence goes on from KZ111564.1 coordinate 169,789, forward strand.
GCTTTATGGGGAATTCTGGTGGATATTTTATCCCTATTGGCGTACGAGGGGAGGACTTCGAATCATCAGCATCTAGTCATATAATTTTAATCCTATAGATAGAAGGACATTTACTCTTGATTATCAGAATGGCCGGGCTTCTTACTTAGCTAGATAGGTGAACGGCAATAGGAACAGACAGACATGTGCCAAAATAATTATTCATTGTTTATCAGAATATCCAACGTCGATAGGTTTTGATGCCCTAAGTACCTATCGTGGGTAGGTAACCCAACCTGGTAGGTATGCTAATACAAGAGAAAAAAACATGGTCTCTTGTCGTATGGCTAGAGGGTATAGCAATACCTGCAGGTTGGTATGGGCAATCTAAGTGTTATACAATCCCATATGCGCAAAGGCAATATTCTTTCAGCGCAGGCAGATGATGAATGACCTCGACTCGAAGGTATAGTCTACTCAAGGTCACCCTTTCTCATACATCCCATAATCGTTCCGCCGACTTATCCGGCGCCTCTCTTCTCAGGTCATCAAGCGGCACCATCTTCTGTCCGACCCCTTAACCTCTCCTCCAATCCTTCGCCCATCTCAAAGCTGCCCCTCCGACCCCAATTCCGAGGCTGGTGCTTTAGAAAAGCGCCCACAGCACCGAGATAACCCTCGTGACGTAAGAAGTAGGCTTGTTTCTCGCCTTTGCTCCAGAACTTGATGGCGTAGCTTAGCGTGTTCATGGTCTGGGTGTGACCGCGAATAAAAGATCCGCCGAAGTAGATGCGCGACAATCCATGCACTTGCGACTGTAGGTATGCGATCTGACCGATGTTATTACTTATAGCGTATAGCAGGGAGCGAGCGACATCGGAGCTCGAGAAGCGGGACTGCGTTAACTCGCTCATCTTGGAAGGTGTGGTATGATGCTGTGTTTGTGAGGAGGCTGAGGCCTGTTCCGAGTCTTGTGGTTGCTGTTGACTTTGCTCGTCGCCATTGGAAAGCCCACCATTTTCTTCGGCTTCGTTCTCGGCTTCTCGCTTCATGCGAAACACTTTACCGAATGAACTAGCGATCGTCGTGCTCTTCAGCCCGATCTTTCCGTAGTCGGTACCATAAATGTCGCCAACCAACATATCTACCTTGGCGTTGTCACCTTGCGCCGCCATATCTAACATGTCGTCGAACGATTCGGCGGGGGTCAGGAGCGAAAGAATACCCCAAAGAGTACCCCCACCAAGAGATGTACCGCCCACACGCTCGTACGTCCGCGGGCCCGAGACTTTAAGGATGCTAACGCCAGACCCTATGTTTACAAGCATGTAGGGATATATGTTGGAGTCGGGCGATGCAAAATGCATGGGATCCGTCTCGGAATATGTAAACACTTCGCAGGGTATCTCAGTAATAAAGAAATCGAGACCTGTCGCAACGATCCTTTATTAGTCTCTGGTTTCCTTGAATTTGGAGTAGCTGAGGCTCACCAATAATCAAACATTCCATTTCGTCTTCGCGCAGAACGTCAACGCCAAGTCGTTGTCGTATTCTATCATAAAACTTGTATGCGCCGCCGCCGGTGGCCATGACGCACAACTCGCCCGGTCTAGATCCATTGAGAGCCAATTGCTTGTCTTTTAGGTGTCGCATAAACTCGATACAATCGTCGATGCGATCTGTTTCAAAAGATTGGAAGTTGAGTCGCCCGCCTGGGTCTGTAGTATGCGATTCGCGAGAGAAATAGACTAGTTTTGCCAGCGACCCGCCGATCTACAAAGATGTTAGATATTAAGGACTATTGACTCTCGAAACCCAAGCTGGAGTCGCACGAGGTAAGACATACATCAACAGCAATGTGACTAATTACAGCAGTATGATTGGGCAGACGAATATCTTTTGTCTCGTAACTGCTTCCGCCAGAAGAGAGATTTGCTGGAGTACCGGGCTGCTCGGGCGTATCGACAATAAATGCGCCCTTCACATTTATGCGAACGGAGCCGGGATGGATAATGGTGCTATCGATCTCGGCAGTCGAAGTCGCAGTCTGCGGCCTTCCGGCTGCTTGTTGCGCTCCGACATTCTTCCCGTCATTTTCGTCGTCGAGAATCGCGGCGTCGGCTTGGTAGTGGTCGCCGGACATAGTTTCTTGATCGTCCAAGTATACCTGAATAGGATATGGAGTATGCGACTAAGCGAGCGAATGGTAAAACGAGCGAGCGAGAGTCAAGACGATCGGAGAGAGATGCAATATGATAATAAAAGCTTCTGTTGGCTCAGAAGCCGAATAGTGAAAGAAGATCAGGGAGGCATGAATTCTCTAGCCAACGTCAGACCTGACTTAGATAACTTAGACACAATGGAGAGGAGAATGGTGGTAGCGCAAGCAATTGAAGCATTTAGATCTAGTCTAGGATATAAATAAGGAGAGATCCATATGTCCAGATAAGAGGAAAAAGGAGTAAGAGCAATAGAAAAGTGAGAGAGTCACAGTCACAATCTTTGAAGGAGTTGCAATTCGGTTTGGTGGGACATTTGCTAGCTAAGGTAGGTAATTGATGCTAAGGATGAATAATAATAATAATAAAAAAAGGCGAAGCTTTTCGGTCCAACAAATTGTAAGTTGCATGGTTTAAACCTAGGTAAAATTAGAAATTACTCCGCAAACGCTGGGAAAAGTCTTATCGATAGAACCAGGACCCCTCAATTAGAAGCCCTTGTCATTGAAGCTTAAGCCCTATTAAAGTAAACCCCTCATGCGTAACCTGTGTAACGTACCAATTACATAGTAGCAATGTGCCCGCGGCCCTATCCGCTCGCTGTGCTTATCCGAGCAAGACCCATTTTCAGAACTCCAAGGGACAAGACAGACCGACAGCCGGACTTTACCTAAAACAACTTTTATGCATCTATGCATCCTTCCATACAGCAGAATACCAGTACACACTCATCAAGATTGTATTATGTTTGTCTTATAACCAAATACTATAGACAAAATCATAGAAACAAATAACAAATCTACATAGGTAGACAGGTATCTATCAAAAGAACTTCCCTCCAGGCACAGCAACAAAAATAGCCGTCAGCACCCCAGCACCCAACAACGCAGCCAACACCGACTGCAAAAAGATGACATCTTGAATCTGTCTTAATGCCGGCTCCTGAACCCAGACCTCGCGGTCAAATATCTTTCTAACCACATTCCGTCTATCATACCGTACCACCCACGGCTCATCCTCGTAGCTATTACTAGGGCCAAACGAGTCAAAGCTATTCCCCTTGCTCTCTTTTCTCTGATCCTCGAGTTCCGCTCCGTCTGAGATAGGGGATGAAGATGGCGACTCAAATAACTCCCACGGTCTCACGTGTCGATGGTGCAGCCCGTGCAGAACCACGCACATCCCCTTCAAACCCGCGATTAGTGTCGCGATACCGATGGCCCAACCGATAGCGAAAAGAGCACGCCAGCCGCGACCCGCGCTGCTTAGGGTGAGTATCAGAGCGCCGATTGTCGCGAGAAGAATGGTACCGATCCCAAGGCCTTGGGCAAACCACACGCGCGCCGGGTTGCCGTTGCAGATGCTCCAGCGGATGAAGTTGGGGTGTGCTTGTCGACGTAGCGTGTCCTCAACACCACGAGCGATAGAACGGAGAGCCGACGGATGTGTGGTGTATGCGAGTGCTTGGACTGCGCATTTTTGCTCTCGATCGGAAAGATTGAGTTGTCGGGGGGCGTCGTCGGCGAGGTATGTTGTGATTACGTGGTTGATCTCTGCTCTGAAGGGCTGGATGGTGACTGCAAAATGTTAGCAGGCATCAACACCAGCAATTTCAATACCATGGACTACTTACACGGTTGCCTGGCACCCGTTGCGCCAAAGATGTCTCGAGACTGACTCCGGTGACCAGAAATCTGGGAATCCGAAAGGAACGAAGATCCATCTCTGACACTGGGAGTAGAAGGAGGCGTTGAAAAGGGATCCCGATTTTCTTGCACAACCTCCAGAGGCCCCTTTTCAAAATCCGTGCCCTTGAAGATATCAGCAGCTTTTGGCTTCTTTCTCATTTTATCGACAGCATCCTTTTGAATCTTGGCTGCCGCTTCGTCCTCCATTGCCTGCGTCCATTCTGGAGAAAGTTGCACATCCGAAGTCTTGGCCGAATCAAACCGTTTGACATAGTCACGATACCACAGGAAAAACTGCAGATTCTCAGCAGAGTGCTCGACGTAGATCAGATAGTTCATAAAGTCGCGGACGGTACATGGCTATTATGAGAAGACTTCATTAGCATGTAAGTTGGGGTTCCTCAATGAGCTAATAGACTCACAGGACATGTTCCTCCATTCATAATTCTATCGAAGGCGAGGGCATCCGGTATGCCAGACGAGTTACCAGATCGACCTGATTTAAGCGAAGCATCACTCTTCTCATGTTCTGGGAGCGAAGTGCTGCTTTGCCGAAATTTCTCCTCGCTGACATACTGCGGTCGCCGATACTTGAGTGAAAGAAGACCCATATTGAAGCAACGGTGTCAGTAATACCACAGCGACTGAGAATATTTTGTAAGTTTTCGGAAGATACTCCGATAAATAACTGAAGAGCGAAAACCAAAGGTGAACTAACCCACATAAATCATCGGGGATAGTTGATATATGTAGGTCATGATCTATGCGATGCCATAGAACCGGAGAAAGTTAGGGACAACTAACTAAAGCCGACTATCTAAAGAACATGGAGCAAACAGTAGCTTAGTTTAGAGGTCGGCAATGTCTTGGTCTTGGGGGCAACCGCATCAAAATCATCGGGAGCTGACATAGCCTTAGACATAACGGCTGAATGGACGGGAATAGCTAGAGGGTTGATGCTAGCAGTTGGACTAGGGTCTAGTCTTAAGCTGGCTGATGAATTTTCATCATCGTAGTATGGCGAGGGAGCCTACCTACCAACACCGGAGAATGTAGTACCCATGCCTTTTCTACGCGACTCTTGCTACAGTATACAGACATCACATAACGATACATGTATAATGCTTGTATAATAAAAGGACGCCGTTGTTAACGCGGCCAACGTAATATAAATGATGCGAATTCACACGCAAACGAGGCTATATCAACTCTTCACATATCTGGTACAATACTGACATGAGCTTATTTGCTTGAGGCGACATCCTAGGTCTACATTCAGCTAGGTAAATGGCTAACTAGCCATCTAAGCTTAATGCTAGACAGGAGATGAGCTCTGCTGGTACGCTAGCTGATTGGACCATCAAGAATATCCTGACTCGGTGCGATTAAGGTCCCCGAAGCTAAGAAGCAAACGACACCTAGACCGGTCAGGGCTGGATGCCTCTTAGTATACAGGTTGCCAAACGGTCTTCCAAACGGTTCTTCGAATGAGCACGGATGAACAATACTACAGAACCTATGAGCATTCGAATCCATGTCGACTTGTCCAATAAAGCTGTGCTGCAACGAAACCCGGCCTACTAATTCAAGGTAGTCTTGCTAAATCTGGTATTTCCATAATTATTATGATTGCAAAGAGAACACATACATGTATCAAGGCGACAAGATTATTTTCCAAGCTGAAAAAAACTAGCACCAGATATTGACCCTAAGATCTCGCGTTGACCCCTGCATATCCCCACAATAGGATCGGTGATAAAAATCTACGATGATCGCTACAGGGATGCCCTGATGTTATGCATCCGGGCTTAACATTGCGGCCTTTGCGGTTTCCTACGGGAGGCATCCCGCATGCCGTGTTACTGTTGAAGTAATGCGTTGGCTCTCATGTTGATTCCCGAGCTTTAAATGATCTCGTACCCCTTGTCAATACCTACTAACGACTTGACGACATGCCGAAGGGCCTATTTGCTTTCAACTTGGGAGCGCTTCCTGCTTTTGATTGTTTTTGGTACTTACCTAGAAGTGGCCGTCATAGACTTATAGCACTGCGTTCTAGCTCGTGTCTCTTTTTAAGTGAATCTATGCTGGCCTTGATGCACAGCTGAGTAGGAAGAACATTGAAGCTGAGGCGAGGAGATATCGACAAATCACATCTCATATTAGGCTGGTTATAGCATTCTATGCATCCGACTGCATAGCCAATAAGTGCCTTGTGTCGAGGTCAAACGCAGGCAGAAGACCTCCAGAACATGGATCTTCACGTCGTACCAGACCGTCTGCAAACACACTCACAGACCCTATCTCATGGAATGGCAGCGCCGTGGCTCCAAGCTAACTGTGAGAAAGAAACGAATGTCTCATTCTTAGATGTTTTTTCGTCGTACGATTCTAAAACCCATCCTGATCTCAGGGACCTGTCAGTGGATGACAAGCTGCAAGACATGCATATGGTGCCTGAGCTGAAACCCGGTTTTCTAGATTTCCCTCAAAGCCTATGTACGTGGTCTAGGCCATGTGGCTTGCTACCTTAGTAGTCTAGGGGACGTTGTACGCACGTGTTTAGGGGTATCTGTAGGTAGATTCAGAGGCTGATCGTTGGAGCTGATGTGACACAGACTATTGCTGAGAGAGACGGCTTTAAACTTGATGCTTACACTTCTCCTATTCTTACTTCACTATGTGCACAGAGAAAGATGACTCCCATATTGTCACTTGGCAACTGAGTATGGTAGACACATGCATAAATTCATTATTATCTCGTGCCAGTACATTTTCCAGTTACTGTTCCCTACTTTTACTTTAATCCTGTGAGAGACGGTTATGAGCCATTCCTCATTACATTTCGTAACACTCGATTGGGCTCCCCATCCTGCATCTCACCAATGTTTCTCGGAGATGGGAACTGTATTCACATCCACACCATCTTTATACCATCTCTCCTCGTGACTGATCTTGACATCATTCCCGCTCACTACACAGCAATGAAAATTAGTAAAGACACAAGAGTAACATCAAAGGAAAGCAGCGTAGCATACTCTGACGCTTCCGCATCAAGCCGTCATCAGCAAAAGTCCAATCCTCCAGGCCGTAGGTGCGCCACCACTGGCCCTCAGCGTCGTGCCACTCGTACCAGAACTGCACCGCGATCTTGTTGTCGGTGAAGGCGAACAGCTCCTTGCGGAGGCGATAACCCTGCTCGCGCTCCCACTTCTTGGCCAGGAAAGCCTCGATCTCGTCTCTCCCTTGGACGAACGTGCCTCGGTTGCGCCAGATCGAGTCGGGCGTGTAGGCCAGTTTGACTTTTGCCGGATCTCTGGATTTGTTGTGAGTTTACTCACTCTCTTGTCACGTCAATATAGCAGGAGCAGAATTGGCATACTTGGTGTTCCATGCATCTTGCGCGGCTTTGACTTTGATCTGAGCAGTCTCCGCCGTGAAGGGTGGGTAAGGAGGTTTTCCGCCGGCCATCTTGTCGAGACTGAATGTTTCTCTATTTCACGTCTGTTGAATATACTGCAATGCGGGTGTTATAGTTTAATTTTCAGACTTGCATAGGATATTTTATAGCTATTCTTTTCATTATATTTCGATTCCTTGTCTCCTCTTGGTGAACATCAATAAGCAACCTACTGGCAATGACAACCGGATCCCGCTCCGGCAATTGGGACTCAGTGACAACGTCGGGGAACCCCACGTGCTGGCGCTTGAGCTACCGGTGGTTCGGCCGCTGTCGGGGAATTAGGGGGCGTAAAATTTAGGTGTATTTCTGAATTGATAGGACCTACATAGACATAACCTAACACGTTCTTTTACTTAATTACATGTAGTTGATCCTGGAGATTTGACCAAGAGCTGGGTTTGAAGGGCGTACTCTTGCCAATTCTGTGACTCAATGACATTGTTTTTTCTTCTTCTTTTCCTCGGGCTTCGAAAGTGGGAATTGGGAAGATCTCGCCCTTCAATCCCCGTCCGGCATGGTCGAACATCGGATCCGAGGGGGGGTCCTTTGAATATCATCCACTCCAGGTCAAAAATCGATTATTACGATTTGAATTTGAATCTGAATTAGAGCAGGATTGGTAGTAACAATTGATGGATTCGCGATTTTGCTTATTCCACCATCGTGGTCGGCCCTTTTACAGCATGTATTCCAAGCATCAAGACTCAACAGGTCACGATCAACTCAAATACTTTGGTCTTGACTCATGATAGTTTCGGAACTAGTACTATTATCGCATCATGTACGTAAGCTGCAGAAGTTTAGCGGGCGTGGGAAGCAGAATTTGGAATTCCGACGATCCTTTGAACGATAGAGACTGGAGTTAAAGGGGTTATGGGTCACATCGATCGTGACCTATTTGAAATACTGTTACCTTTCTTAGCTAATGGTCTTGTTTATTCTCAAACGGCAAACACCGATCAGCAAACATGTGAGCATTTGGAATCCTGTTACACATAGATGAGTGCAGGATACATAGTGTCTCTCCACTTAATCAGAAACGACACCTATTTCGGTTTCCCCCAAATGTTGAATTTGTTATCAAGAGTTGGTCAAGAGTAAGGTTGTTATTTTTATGCCGAACGGAAGCACGCAGTAATACAGATGCGTGTGTTTCAAGCTGCATATTACTAAGACACTTCTGCGGATATTCCGGCGTTTGCTTGATGACGAAATTCTAGTGGGAAGCTACCTACCTACATACCTAGGTAGCACGTACGGCCGCACATGCGTTCAACATTGAAGTTAGTGTGGCATAACACCAAGACAGGTAACTGGGTCCCGAGCTAAACCACCTGCATATGTTATTTGATCTTCGTCTTGTTACGAAATCAGCCTGCAAGATGCAAAAGCTAATGCCCCTCAAGGTGTACCTTTTGACCCCACCACGCCAGCTTTTAACCCCTCCATCACAAGTGTAAGAGGCAAGCAGGCAAAAGGCAACTTCCACAACAGTCTGCGTATGATAGGTAATATGTCGTGATCCGGAAACGTCAATCAGTAGAGTAGTACAGCGGCCCTGCAGGATCTTGGCAGCACCTGCAATGCAAATACTTACTCATATGTTGCCATTTCTAAGTATATAGTACATAGGTATGTAACTTTGCTCAAATATGCACACTTACATAACGTATCCCCCAAAGGTAGGATCGAAGGGACAGAGATCCGAATTCGCAAACGCTACTGTAAATAGTGTGAGCTTGTCCAAAGGCTGTCAACTTTTTCATCTTACTGTAACAAGAATCGAGAAAACAAGTATATAGGAAACAACAAGCTCCCCTCCATCTCGAGTCTTGTCTTTGTCTCTACCTATTCTTTCTACCATAATAAATCAATCATACTACTCACTGTACCTGTCTCAAGTAACGGATCTAATTACTTGTCTGTTTCTATCTCTCCAACCTTCTTCATCTCACACAACCCCGCATCGAACAAAACACAAACATCCAAGACACACATACACAAATAAATAATCTGCAACAATGTCTGCTCTCAAGGCCGGTGACAGCTTCCCCGAAGGCGTGTCCTTCACCTACGTTCCCTACAGCCCGGAGCAAGCCAACGTGACGGCATGTGGTGTTCCCGTCAAGTACGACGCCAGCAAGGGTAAATTAACCCCTCCACCCCTCTATCCGGACGAGCAAAAAGTAGATGCAGCATGCTGACAGCCGTATTATCACAACAGAATTCAAGGACAAGAAGGTCGTCCTCGTCTCCGTCCCCGGTGCCTTCACGCCCACCTGCCAGAACACCCACATCCAAGGCTACATCTCCAAGCTGTCGGAGCTGAAGTCCAAGGGCGTCGACCAGGTCATCGTCATCTCGTACAACGACGCCTGGGTCAACGCGGCCTGGGCCAAGGCCAACGGCATCAAGGACGAGATTGTGAGTTCTCTTTTTCTTATTCTCCTTTTTAAATCCTTATTAGTTAGCAGTTGGGAAAATACCTCGACTAACCATAACAACCACCAGATCTTCGCCTCGGATGACGGCGCCCCCTTCAGCAGCAGCATCGGCTGGACCCTAGGCGCCCGCACCGCGCGCTACGCCATCCTCGTCGACCACGGCAAGGTGGTCTACGCCGAGAAGGAGCCCGGCAAGGAGGTCGGCGTCTCGGGCGTCGACGCCGTCCTGGCCAAGCTGTAAATTATCTTATCTACAATGTAATAAATTCCCGCACCAAGACACATACAAATCACACAACACGGCGCACGGCAGGCAATGTATTTAGGTAGAGATGGGAGTAGGAAGAAGAAGACGAATAAGAAGAAGCGCGTGGCACGATGTGTATTAGCAAGATTAGAGAAATAATTGACCATGGTGGTACCTGTCCATCTACCTATGCGTCAAATAGTCCAAGATCAAGGTTCTTACTCCTGTGTATAACATTCGAGGTAGAATAAATGAACCAGCTACACAATCACTTCTATATCTACACACCTCAACAAATTCTAGAAGAGCAAATCCCTTCAAGACTTCCCCTTCCTTCATTGCTTACGTCTGAACAGGAATATCTTCTGTATGCCGCGACTTAGTATATATTCCAAATTACTCGATTATCAATTAATCAATAGTCACCGGGTTAGTTAACCGGCGGAGGGAGGACAGATCATAGATCACAAGACAGGCCGAGGGAATCCAAGTCTAGGTCAGACCGTAGAACAACAAGCTGGTATTAAGAACCATAGCTGGGTACCAGGGCCGTAGAAACCCCACAGCCATCCATGAGAGGTCCTGTTGATGCATGCAATGATATCCCCTATCTCTAACCTGACCGAACCGAGTAGACGAACGAACGAAACGAATGAAACAAACAACAACGACGAGGTAAGTAGGCAGGCTGTTTTTTTAATCCTTTATTTTTTTTTTATTCATTCGTAATCGAGGGTTGAGGAAAAATAAAAATAAAAATAAAAAGGAATAGAATTATTGATCCATCCCACCTAATGACGCCCGCCAGACTGACACAGACGCGCAAAGAGGTGGCCAGGGGCAGGGTAGGCAGGCAACAGCTTGTAGAGAATACTACCTAGTATAATCGTTCGTTTCATACCATCCATCCACCCATCCATCCATCTATCCTCATAGGTTCCCCTACTCCCTAACGGACATGCATGCATGTTTGTGTTTTGTGTGTATGAATGTCGGTTTTTTTTGCTTTTCTTTCATTGCCTTTTTCTTCCTCCTCCCCCCTTGCCAACCAGCTAGCTACTAAAGAAGCTACCAAGTTTCCATCCATATCCCAGCCCCGAAACGACCAACGCCCTTCTCAAGAACCTCTCTTGTTCCGGACGACGGGGGGTTTTTTTTAACGGGTCTTGGCCTGGACCTTGGGCTGAGCACCACGAGCGCCTTGCTTGCCGACGATGCGCTGGGTCTGGCCCTTGGAGGCGGTGGCGGCGCTCTTGGCCTTCTCGGACTTCTTGGCGGCCGCGGACTCGGCCTTCTTCTCCTTGGACTCCTTGATGGCCTGGGCGCGGGCGGCGGAGCGGGCCTCCGGTCGCATCGATCGCTTCTCCTTGATCACATCTAGGGAGGCGCCGACGATGGCTCGCTGGGACTTGACGGTGCGGCGCGTGCGCTTCTTGGCGACTTCCTGTATGTGATATGTCTGTCAGACTACTGTTCTCTTTTTTTCTCTCTCCATTCCAACATATCATTCTTCTTCTTCTTCGGGGATTAACAAAGAATCATCGTACCTCAGAGATACCCTTGCGGTGTTGTCGTCGGAAGAGGACGGTCCACGAGATTCGTCGGGGGTTCTTGCGCTGGAGGAAGAGCGACTCGGACTTGCCGTTCTGGAATCGGAAGATCTTGCTGTCGCCGCGGATGTAGAGCTTGCCCTGTTTTGTTGATTTGTTAGCACATATAATCAAACCAGATCGAATCGAATAGATCAATCAATCAATTGATCGCGTTGGTGTAGTTGGTAGGAAGAGAGTGGCGACTTCGCGATCGTCTGTCTCTTGCATCCCGCTTTGTGATCCTCCTCTTCCTCTCTCAGTTCCATGACGCATCGCAGCGACCAACACCACCATAATGCATCCAAATACAAATTAAAAGAAAGAAAAAAACAATTGCATACCTTGCCAGGGTAGATTCTCTGGCCAGAGAAGGTGTCGTCGTAAGTTCTCATGGTGACGGTGGTTGTGTGGTGAGAACTTGGTGGACTTGGCTGTTGTGGTTAGTAAAAAAAAGGTTGGTGGTTGATTGATTGATGGATTGGAGAATTGAGGCGAGGCGACCCGAATTTCGTTGCAATTTCGTAAATCGGCAAAGTTGCGCACAACTTGCTTGTGTGGGCTGAATGACTAAGCCCAGACTTTATTTTTTTCGTTCTTTTAGGGTCTCGCTAGATGTGGCTTGTGCAACTTAGTGTGGCTGATTTGTTGACTGGCAGTTCCAAGTCACATTCTTCAATCCGATCAAGTGATGCATTAATTGCATAACTCACTTTCTTCCACATAACACAATGATTCGATGACTGTCACACCAGATGACATCGCGGCCCTGGTGCAAAGGCATTATGATGCATTACCAGCAAAGAGAAAACCATTGCTCCGAGGGAATGGCTTGCGCGAATGGGTACCGCTGGCTGGCATAGTGGCTCAAGGTGCTGCCGAGTTGATATGTATTTAGCTTCATCACAACATAGACTGATATTAATAACAGGTGAAAATGATCAACTATGGTGTCTATCTCTCGCGTAGGTTAACCACCTACCTAAAGCAAGCCATCAAGTCCAATCTTGTGAATACGTATAAATGCACGCATCTAACAACAGGGACAGAACAGGCATGAAGTGCCTCCCCGCGACCAAGATCCCCCAGGCGCAAGGAAACATACTGCACGACTGGCACGCGGAGGTACTAGCCATCCGGGCCTTCAACCGATTCGTGCTCGACGAGTGCAAGACCCTAGCTCAGGGCGGCACATCCGAGTTTCTGCGACGGCGAGCCATGGACGAGCCGAGCAGCAAAGGGACAGAGGAGAGAGCAGACGAGCCGTGGAACGGCCAGCCTTTTACCTGGAAAGAGGACATCGTCTTGCACATGTACTGCTCCGAAGCACCCTGCGGCGACGCGAGCATGGAGTTGACAATGGCCTCGCAAGAGGACGCGACGCCATGGGAGATCCCCCCTGAAACCAAAACCGAGCCCCTATCTAATGCCATCACCACCACCATCACCATCACCACCACCCCTATCCCCCAAGAAACCCTCCCAGGACGTGCCTACTTCTCCCATCTAGGCGTAGTTCGCCGGAAGCCCGCCCGCCCCGACGCGCCACCCACCCTCTCCAAGTCCTGCTCGGACAAATTAGCCCAGCACCAAGCAACGTCTCTCCTCTCGTCCACGACCTCGCTCCTCGTGGCTCCCGAGCATGTCTACCTCCTGAAACTCATCATGCCAGCATCGCGCCACGATGCCTCGGCCTGCCAGCGCGCCTTCTCCGCAGCCGGACGCATGAAGAGCGCAGCAGCCCGGAGCGGCACTTCGTTTGCAGGGGGTTACACGTTCCGACCCTTCGTCGTAGAAACCACGACGTTAGAATTCAGGTTTTCGCAGCGGAGCGTGGAGGCCTTGGTCTTTGGCAATGCTTCGAATGCCAATTGCAATGCTGCTGCTGCTACTGCTAGCAATAACGAGAAGCAAGACGCAAAAAAATCCGCAGCAGCAAAAGGCGTAGCGCCTAGCAACATAGCCGCAGCCTGGACGGCTTCAGGCCTTGAGGAGACAACGCTAGGTGGTGTGCTGCAAGGACGTAAGCAATCCGCCGCCGACGCAAGGGGCGCCAGTTTTGCTTCGCGGAGGAAGATGTGGGCTGTTGCTGTCGAGATAGCTGAGTTGCTTTTACAGGGACGAGGACTAGAAAAGGAGGAGATGGTGTCGGAAGGGACTACGAGTTGGTATCCGGTAGCCGTGGAGAGAATATGGAAGACTTTGAGCGCGGGTACGTATGGCGAGGTGAAGACATCTGGGTTACTGGAGTCTCGGAGAAGAGCCAAGGAAGAAGTCAGAGTAGAGGCGCTGAAGGGATGGGTGCGGAATATAGGGGATGAATCTTTTGGCTTATAGATGTGGCGATAGTAGGTGCCTGTCAGTTAGTCGGATGGAAGACTAGACCACCTCCCTAGAAGATTAGATGAAATTTCACGAACGAGCAAGATGTTTTATAACAGATTTCTTCATTTTTGGTACAAGCAATGGCATCGATTCCTCGTTACCAAGCCTGTAGTACCTAGGTGCCTAGGGTAACTAGCCAGTAAGACTTGACAAGAACTGGATCAAGTCAACCCAAGCTGTAGTAGCAGCTACCACAGCAAGTATGACAAGATGAGGTATCCATTGCCTGCAGTCTCTAAAGGTGATGGGAGGGAGAAAGTGAGAGATAGAGAGGCTGCAAACAAATACCAGCTAGACTAGGGTACCTAGGTAGGTAATCACCGAGATGTATGTAGGGAAGAACTGAATCCACCCCATCATCATCATCTTTAATGCAAAGGACAGTTAGTTACCGAGGAACTCCCTTCCCGACCTTTCTCGCGCACGAGAGAACGTGAGAGCTTTAAGAAAAAAGTAGATGGAAAAAAACAAAGACCGCCATATCAACCGAGTTGTCGACCAAATGCCATTAATTCATTCCCGTGAATTGCGTAAGATTTCCATTCCTTCTTTTTCGCACTTTTCCTCTTACGTTTCTCATGATGATGATCGATACGAGCGAGGTAGATGGGAAAAAGAAGTCTGGGTGGGTTGGTCCTTATTTCGTTAAAGGTTGAGTTCGTTGGGGGGGGAAAGGCTGTCTATTCGACCTTGCTCTCGAAGTTCTCGCCCGCGACCAGATCAGGGATGTCGTCATCGTCCGCATCCTTGTTCTCCTTGGACATGCTCTGGTAGCTCTCGGCCAGTTTTCGGAGAGAGGCGAGGGAGTCGGGACCAAGCTGGTTGAGGATACCGGGGACAAGCTCGGTAAGCTCCTTGTCTTCACCAGCACCGTAGATGGCGAAGGTGTTGGAGGGGACAGCGGCGTGAACTAGTATGATGTTAGGAATGAATTGTATTTATATAGATATTCTTTGGGAGACAATGGCTTACCCTTGGGAGCGGAGAAGTGGATGACATTTCCGTCGCTCTTGAACATGTTGACTTCCTCAATAGCCTGGATGGGCTGGGTGTTGAGCTTCTTCAAGGTAGCCTGGAGCTTCTTGTCATCGTTGGCGCTTCGGGCGACATTGCGCTTTTGCTTGTGTCGGGGGGTTCCCTTTCCACCTATAGGTACAAATTATTAATACCCATCACCATCATCATCACCAATCACCATCACCATCAACCCTCTCGCAGATAATAATTGTAATTGTAATTGTAACATACCAGTTCGCGACGGAGCGGCGCCACCAAACTTCTTCTTGAGGATCTCCTGTACGTCCGCCATGTTGTTTGTGTTGGGAAGGTCTGCGTCGGTTGGTGGGAGGTGGAAGTCTGAAAGACAAAGAATTTGAGAGATTAGCTAGCTATTTGCAGTTTGATTTTTGGTGGGGGAACCAAAAAACCAGCCCGCTCAATGAGGGGGAGGAAATCGGAAATGTAGAGGGGAACATTGATTCATTAACATGACAATTCAACTTGAATTTAATATCCATTGTCGCATTGCTTGTTTTTCCATGTTTCCAAAAATATTGTCATAGGTATTTTAAAACTCACCTAAATAAAAGAAATTGTCAAATTTCACCGTGATTAAAAGAAAACTATTGTCGTTTCTTTTACGCTCGCAATCCGGGGGGTTCGTTCAGTTGATGAGGCCTGAAGTTGGGGCTTGTTCGGGTGCGGGCAGAATTGTGCGTTGCCAAGACTTTTGTTCTTTTTTTCGCTTGAGGATCAACCCTCTTCCGTAATACGATACGATACGTACCTGCCTAACTTTACGAATCCGTAAATTTACCCCTCCACTACCTAAATACGTGCATCACTAAAATGTTCATGGTCTCCCCTATTTGTTCTAAAACTACAGGCTTCAGTTGCTTCGAATGTGTGCGCATTTAATTTGTAGCAAGGCGGAAAACACAATCCGATATATTTTATGGAAGCTCTACTTTTTGTGCTATGAGAATAACCTCAATTTTCGTGTCAAAAAATCAATTGGTCATAGATAATGGCAAGCGGATGCCATTCCAGAGCTGATGCACACTTACTTCTTACTCCTATTTCAATTTGGTCAGAACATCTTAGGCCTGACCCAATAACGACTTTAACAACAAATCAACTTAATTTGTAAAGCTCTCGCCATTGAATGTTAAATCACACGCACTATGGAGGTAAAGTAGAAGGGGAGCTAGCTAGCAGGTAAGCACCTTGAACCTCAACATTACACAACTATTCCCTCGTGAACTTGTAGTTCAACCCATCTCAAATGCCTTTAGTCAGACATCTTCAGCATCTTCAACCCGTAAGTTTTGCGAGAGCATCCATGCTTGTCTCCTCATCTTCCTCCTCCTCTAACTCAATTATCTCTCCTTCTACTCCATTTGTAATAGAATCTTCTTGTCTGGCTTGCGCCGCTTGAACCGCACTAGGCTTGAGCAAGGTAGACCATATTCCTCCTTCTAGATCACCAGACTTCCCATCTGGCCCCTCTCCATCGATGACACCCGCGCTTACAAGGCGCTCAAACTCCATCTCGTCCTTGCTGTCATCCTCGTCTAACAATGCCTCTGATAGTGTCGGTAATTCCTCCAATGCGTATTCGACCCTGGAGTTTGCAATTTGACCAAGCTCATATTGAAAGATCCACGGAAAGCTGATAAATGGCATCTCGTCCGCCTTCAATCCTTGTCTGACTCGGTTCACTTTCTGCTTTGCCATTTGCATCTCCTGCCAGGTGACATAATAGGCTGCAGCTATCACAGGACGAAGTATGTCGGGATCCTTAGATCCTGCCAATTTGATACATGCCGATCGGAATCGTTCTCTGTGGCTCGCTATTACAGGTTCCATGCTCTCCTGTCTCTTGTATTCGGTACCTACGAGCGGTTTTGACATTACGAATGTCGACCACGCTTCAAATTCAGTACCAATAGAATGTTGGTTCATGATCTGTCGCATTGCCTTGTCATGCTGCCTCTTGATCATCCTCATCATCTTCAACGTATCTTCCTTCGGTTCATATCTCCGAAGAATTCTATCGTCGAAAGCACCGTCCAGTTCCGGTCGAAAGTCCACCTTCGCTACTTGGTCATATAATTGGCCAATGACTTTTGTTGATCGGTAGCTTTTGTGGCTTGGTTTTTCCATGAAATGGGGAAATTGTTTCGCTCGGAGGGATTTCTTAAGAACGGCCTCTTGTCCGGTTTTCGAGTAGTCAACGGCATTGGAGTGCAGTTGCGCCAGCTCGATGCACTCTTTATTTTTTGGTCCATCCTCGTGTGAGTCGGACTTGGCTACGTGCGAGAGAGCGATTGTGCTGAGGGAGTCGTTCTTCATGTATCGCACGAAAAACGACACTAGGTCTTTCACTTCCACGTCACGCTTGAGTTCGAGCGGCTCGAGAGTATCATGCTGCATCGGAGGGTAGTACCATTGGGTTGGTATGAGCCGAGGATCCCAGATGACGAAGAAATCATCGCCATCAAGATCACCCCCTGAGCACATAGAAGGAACATCCCGGTCGCCAATCGCAGGGAATACAACGACATCGCGAAGATGTCTTAGTGCTGGGACATCTACTGCCTCGACCACGCGGATATCTCCAGGGTGCAGGGAAGGGTTGCGTCCTATCACGCAAATTCCCGTAATAACCGTGTACTCGCCTCTTTCGCCTGGCTTGGTACCCGTCTTCGGTACCTGGAGGAAAATCTGTGGCAAGGTACTCGGATCCTTGCTATCTTGTGGTTCGGGCTCCGTCGATTCTCTCGATTCAGAATATCCCCGTAGCGTACGAGTCTCATCAACGCACCCTAAGACGAAGGCGCTTTGGTCGACCAGGATACGAGCCTTCTCTCGGAGCAGTCTCATTGACCATGCTCGCCATACCTGTAGGATGGTCATGAAAAACGGTTCCTTCGTCTGCATGAAACCGTCTGCGATCATCTGCGCCACTGTTGTAGTGACACCATTTTGATCTATGTATTTACTGAGCAACTGCATGGCGACTTGTGAATCTTCCATTGCGAGGTCATAGTCAGCTACCTGCCTCGTCATCATCTCCCGGAAGACTGAATCTGGTACTCCCAGGCAGCTCAATATTATAATGGTCTGTCGATTGAGTGACGCGGTAGAGAATCGAGATGGCTTGATCACCTCGAGGCCCTGGGAACTAGAAGTGAATTTATTCTGTGAAGGCCTGAGGTGCACTTCATTGAAGGGCAAATTGGGCCATTGCACTAAAACCCCCTTACTCCCTCCAAGCCTGAATTGAAAAGCTGATGGGATGGTCTTGAGGTTCTTGCTCATGGTAAGATTCTCGACAAGGAATTTTGCGCGACCGGGCGCAATTTTGCCGACCCCATCAGTGAAGCAGTAGCCGTCGTGTTCGATATCGGGTATGTGTACAATTTTCTGGCCGATCGGAGATGGCTTGGGCACACTTGTAGTAGAAAAGCATTGTCCAAGCCGGGCGGCATACTTTGCCACAACCCGGATGTGCTTGACATCTCCCATCCATTTCCGGATATTATCGCAGGTTAAAAATTCAGTTGGACAGAAGAAGAAGGCACCGTTCTCTCGGAATTGCGAGTTTCCGCTGGCAAGATAATAAAAATGGCGACCGCCGATACGAATACCATTCGATAGTGTTCGATGTATCCTGTTAAATAGGGCGTTTTCCCGAGCACTATCTGGCGATGGGTAGATGCGACCCTTTGTAAGTTCGTCGGTGAACTGAACGCGTATGAAGCGATCTGCATATCTGGAATAATGACGCAGGACTCGATTGGATGGCTCCGGCGCTGGGTCGCTCAAGACTATAGTCGTGGGAGTAATCACGACCTTTCTCATCCATTGGCAGTGCTCAGCAATGCTGATTTCGGGGAAATGACTCATCGCATGTTTATTCTCGAAAATGGACATAGGATCATAGATTCTTCTGTCATCGAGCTTCGCCTCATCCTCGGTACGGCTCCCAATACGGGGCCGCGAGATATACATCAGGAGATCCTTGGCCCTATCACGTCGCGCGGTTCGATCACTCGAAAGGTCTGCCAGCCTTTGCAGAAATTCGGTTGTGATATTCACCTCGTTCAAAAACCCTTGGGAGATGCATACCTCCAGTTGATATCGCACATCATATGGAAGATGGATATCTTGGGCACTAGCGTCAAGTGTAAGGTTGTAGGATGGCTCCAGTTCGTTCCAGACGGTTGGCATTCGCCCCGGAACCGCGAGGAATGATTCTGCCGTAGCGGAGCCCACGATGACATTGAAGTCTTGCAAAGCGATCTTCATGCTTTCCCATTTCGATAAAGTAGACTTAGGAAAGACTAATCTGTACGTAGTCCATCTGCCAATGTCAACGAACTGATTAGTCCTGGGCAACGAGACAGGCTCTTCTCTGAACCAGGAAGTATCGTATGTGATATCGGCGGCTCGGTCCCAAGTATCCCGCTTACTCCAGGTGTTGGAGTCCTTCGAGTGGGATCCGGCAACGTCATGCTTGGAGTAAAAAAGGGGTGGGCTTTGCAGATGGATGACTAAGCCCCATGTATCTCCATCGACATCGATGAAAAGAATCTTTTTCTGACGGGCGAATGGGATTGTGGCTTTGTATTCGACAAGGTGTTCCATCGCTCCAATGCGCGAATGATGTCGAATAGTCTCATCTTTGCGACGCGGGTCTTGGATCTCGCATGCGAAAGCCATCTCGAACATCTTTGATTGCAAGTCGGTGGTTAGAGAAAATTCACCTTTAACAGGTTTATGAATGGTTTGGAAAGGCATCATCCCGGTTTCATGAGCCAAGACACCAAATTGCAAGGTGTCCATTTTGATACTCATCGAAGGCGGATAGGTGCGGCCACTTGGAGCTTTGGCCAGACGCTGATATGTCGGTTTTCTTTGAAGCTCAACTCGAATCCTGACGCGTCGTTGATTGATTTCCATCTCCATGACATCATCCCAAAATCGCGTAGCTGGAGGTGGTGCAAAAGTAACACGTCCGGTTCCATCTCGGACCCCATTTCTACTCACGAAGAAATGGATATCGATGATCTCGGCGTTAGTCTTGGACTTGAAGGTCGCCCATATATCATGGGTTGTCGCGTCAGGAGGTAGACCTATTAAGCGAAGAGGAAGGTCATTCCAGTCTACCCACTGGGGTTTGATTCCGGTGGTATTGGACGGCTGATATCCCCCATTGCGGTTGGAAGGTTGGATTCGACCATTGGGCTTGGATGATCGGTGGTGGCCGTTGCCGTTAGTTGAACTATGTTGACTGGATCCATTGGTGATGTTTCGGGTTTTGGGCCCCTTTTCGCTAGTTGGCGTCGAGTATCGAGGTGGATTCTCTTCTCTTGGGTTGGAAGATGGGCGGTTACTTTGTGTAGGATGCGATAGACTAGAGTTGCTGCCGTTGGACTTTTGAAGATTGCTGAGAGAAACCTCGCTACTTCTTTCTTTCGATAATTTGACACCGCCTTTATGCGAAGATGAGGTCGACGACGACGAGGGCGGCCGGCCTTGGGCCGAATTAGCTGGACCGGGAGTGATATCGCCGGCCATTGTGATTGTGATAAAGAATTAGGAACCAAGGTCGGCTCTTGGTCAAGAATTAGAGAATGGACATGGGAGACAAGATACAGGAATGGAAAATGCTTACCTAGGATGATGATGACATTGGTATACGTTTGGCTGCCTTGCTTAGCAGGAGAATATGAAGAGTGTTTTTGTAACTCCGGGCTTACCCCACGGGATGGCTGGAAGTAGAAAATAGAGGTAAAAGCGAGAATGGAAATTCAAGTTCGAAAAACAATTAGGAACTTGGAAAAGAGGTGTTTGAGAGAAGCTGCTACAGAAGTTACTAACTGTGTGTTATTTACCAAGTGGATGCAGAGAGGAGGGCTCAAAGTGGATGAAGGTTAGATGGGATCGAAATCGGTGTGTTGTTGGGTAAGTGAAAGAGAAAATAAGTAGGAAACACCTGAAAATAGCATTGACTCGATTGAACCTAAGGTACTAATAAGTCAATCGCCTCGTCAGTGTGTTGTAGCAGGAGCTGTGCAGCAATTAACAACACCAAGTGTTTGGTGGTGGTGGTGGTGGTGGTGGTGTTGGTGGATACAGCAGGCAGGTACAGTTTATAGCGAGTAGGACACAGTTCCTCGGATCCACACTAGAGGGGGGCGTCAGTTGCCAGAGGAAAAAGATTAAATCATATCAGGAAAGAACAGTTTATACCTTATAATTTAACAGGAGGGACAGAGAGAAGGTGTTGGTAAAAGTGAAGGTGGGAAGTGTTTGGACTTGCCTTATTCAAGCCTGTCTGCACCCTGTCATATATCATGCAGCTGCAGCCACCCGATGGCAATGCAATATTGGTCATAGCTTCGTTTGCGCATAACCAAGGCAGCAACGGTGGCTTCTCATTGCTATTTCCATCTTCACTCAAGTCTCTAATTCGAACACCAAAAATGAAAGTGGTGATGCTGTGGTTCTCTTTTGTCTTGTCCTCGAGGTATTATCACGATGCATTTTGATGCCTCTTTCGCGAACCAAAGTGGCGCATCCATTCACGGTTTGAAGAGGGCAGTTTCGACCCTAATGGATATGTTACATCTTAGTGACTACTATCAACTAGATAATAGATATCTACCTACGGATAGATCACCAAGGAAATTCCTCTCACGACGCTATGAAAGACGTATGCAAATGCCTGTTTATCCTATCTAATCGAAATAGTAAGCTTTTTCTCCCCCAAAACCCCATGCAATTCCATAAGTGAGATATGTCCCTTCTAAGTGTTTTGCTCTTCCATTCGTACGCCATAAATGCGGGATCGTCTCTTGTTCGCGTCGGAACCCCTTGCTTATGGCTTCATGACGCTATATAGGTCCTTCAATGATTGAACATGAAGTTTCCTACTGTGGCCAAGCCGGCACCACATAAGGGAGACCGGGAAAAGGAGACGAGAAGAGGTATAGGGGTAGCCAGAACCAAGGAAATGAAGAAGCAGAAGTGACGATCAAGGTAGGTCCATGATCTTTCCCGGGTTCATAATCCACATAGGATCCAGGGAAGACTTTATCTGCTTCATAACACCGACGGTATCCGGTCCAACCTCCAGTAGGAGAGAGTCCTTTTTACCCCAGCCGACGGAATGTTCGCCCGTGCACGTCCCCTCCATGTCCAGCGCTCGCTTAACCATGTTCTTGACGCACTTCTCGACTTTCTCAAGCTCTCCCTTCTTTTGCCGGTTATACATGATGCTCTCGTGGAAGTTTCCGTCTCCTATATGGCCTAAGATACTGGCGAACAGACCTAAGTCGTCCATTTCCTTCTTGCTGATTTCTATAATGTCTGCTAGCCTGCTGAAGGGGACGGCAACATCAGTAGACCCTGATAACGTTAGCTTATCATGTTCTACAGCTCTTACATTGTGTTGTATTGGGCGTTTGGGAGTGCCTGATTATACTGCTGTGTATCGCCAAATACATTCAGGGGTTAGTGCTCCAGGGGTAACTTACAAACTTCCTCGCCCTCCTTTCTCAGAGCAAGCATCGACCACAGAGACTCTTTTCTTGCCGACCATAGAAGCTTCTGTTCCAGGGCGTCCTTTGCGAATTCGAAGTTGCTCCCTTTGTTATTCTTGGTGATGGCCTGGACACGGGTGATGTTGTCCTGCACGCCGACCTTGGTCCCCGAGAACTTGAAGAAGAGCGTCGGCATTTCCTTCCAAACCCGCGGCGCTGTGGCTCCACCTATGTTAACCACTTTCATTTGGACTTCGTCCATGATCTCCATGGCTGCGACGGGAATCCCGGTCTGCATGACCTCCGCGGCGGCGGATGCAGCATCACGGATTGTGGGGAAGGTAACCACTGCGACGGAGAACTCTTCCGGGATGACAGCAAGCTTGAGAGTGGCTTTATCTTTGTTAGTAATTTGTCACTTTATTATTAAACCGTAACCGGGTAGAGGAAAAGGCTTACCTTCAGTAACAATACCCAGAGTCCCCTCCGATCCAACAAATAAGCTGTTAAGGTTATATCCTGCCGAACTTTTCCTCGGGCGTCTCCGTGTTTTGATAACAGTTCCATCCGCCAAGACGACAGTCAAGTTGATGACCCAATCTTTCATAGTTCCGTATTTAACTGCATTCGTGCCAGAACAATTGGTACCGACCATGCCACCGATCTTGGCGCTCGGGCCTACGAATAGGTTTAGGAGTCAGCTTATCCACCGCGAATTTGCATGAACTCTCCTCTCAGGAGTACTCACCAGGGTCAATAGGGAAGAAAAGACCACTCCCCATTCTACTCAGTTGATCATTCAGATCTTGCCAGCCGATGCTCGGTTGAACCACGATGTCCATATCATCCTTGTTAAACTGGATGATCTGGTCCATATACGCGAAGTCAACGCTTATACCTCCGTACGGAGCCGAGAAGTTTCCTTCTAAGCTCGACCCCCCTGAGTAGGGGATAATAGGCACGCGATATTTATGGCACAAACGCGCAATGATCGATACCTGTTCAGTGGAACGAGGGTATACAACAGCGACTGGTAACCCATCGGGATTCGTCGTAGACCATTCCGAATAGCCGTGAGCAAGAAGATCGTCTGGATCCGTACTGATGATATCCTCTTCTTCGCCGTTTTTTGCAATCTCGCGCCTGATTTCTTTCAAGGTCTAGTAAAATATTAGCAAGAATTCTTATTTCTATCCTCCCATTCTATCCTTTCCCTCAGCCTGGAATCTGTGTCCGATTGATAGTTTCAGGCAAATAATGCGGCTATACTCACATCCTCCATTTCTTCGAGTGATGCATACTGAGGAGTTGGCATCTTACTATCGAAGAGGGTCACGGCGCGTTTAGGGGGACCCTGCAAAGATGCTGAAGCTAGACCGAAGCCCAATACGCCGGCTGTGGCCGTTAGGGCGAAGACAGAACGACCGTTCCAACTCGGATGTTGATTCGCCGTGTTCGACCACGCCCGCCCAGCTCCCGATCCATCTCCGGGGATGGGTTTCTTTAATGCAGGGGAAGTAGATCCAAAGCGTCTCCATGCAGTAGGGAGACGCCCAGCAAAACGTCTAGCCGACATTAGATCTGATGATGATGATGATTATGATGATAATAGTCCACCTAGAAAAGGATAGACGAGTCCTGAGCCAGCGTAAAAGCCCTAGAGTTGCAATAACTGATCTCTAGATGGCGATATAAGATGCCACAGGCGGACTAGCCGCGTCCCTTCGGGCGGTTAGCGGGAAGTAGGTCCCCCGCTCGGCTCCGGGCGAGGCCCAACTTGAGATCTTGGCCCAAATTAGAGTAATCAGGCAAATGGTCTCTCCGGAAGACGAACCAACCAGAGGAATGTGGATAAGCAGAAGAGTTCAAGAGGTCCAAAGAAGGCTAGTCGAAAGTAAGCTTATTCGGCGGAGAAATAAGCTTTCTTTGTTTTTTATTAATTGCAGATGAGGTCTCGTGGGTGAAGGGTTGACGGCATTAGGCGTGTCTATGATTCTGTCCTGGGTATACTGAATAAACTAAGTAGTGGAGGAAGAATGGGGTCTAAAAGGAACTCGGTGTGGCCTGGTTAAGTAGAAATTAACCTACGGCTCTTGGTCGAAACGATGTCCAAAAACAGGTGAAGTAACATGGCCTGGATGTACTAGGATCTACTGAATCAGGGACGGCCTTCTCTGCGGGAGTCAACTTATACCCTTTTCTAGACTCGGTGAACGTGACAAAGCATATCAAATCGGATAGTTCGTGACTCCTCAAGTGGGCTAGAACGCCGGAACCGACTCAGCACCCCATCAACTACGAGGAAAACGGGATCGATAGTGAGCACTTCTAAATATGTAGTAGCACTTCGAATATGCGGAGAAAGGTACTATAAGAGGTGCAGGAGGTGACTAGTAAGGATGCGGAGTGAGGGTGCTAGTGTGAGTTACTAGTAGGGAAGCTCAAGAAAGGAAGGCATCCAATCTTCATTGGAAGCATACACGGTGTACGCCGAAGGGAAGCTTTTATAAGGAGAGATGGAAGAACCTACGTAAGTATAATGCCGGGGCGGCAGGCCATGTGGGAGCCAGCTCCACGATTGGAAGCTGGTAGGAGGCCCACGCCACGCCATGTTCTACGAACCCAGGCGCTGGAAGAGTTGGCACTTGCTAATAGGTAAGAATCAAGGCCCACAAGTTTGTTGACGTTAGATCCCAATTATCGTCTGCGCTACTGTACGGCGACGAATGAGGACCAAGTCCGAGGTAGACAAGGGGATCGATGGTGTGGGAGTGATGTTGTTAGTGTTACTATTTTGTGTAAAGGGGCGAAGAGGGGATTAAAGGGGTCGCATGTCTCCTGCTAGGATTAGAAGCTAATATAACTACTTATTTGAAGAGACTTTGAAGCTTCCATAAGATGATCAAGTAAGAGAAAAAGAAAAGCCGAGTCTGAAGGAAATAAGAAAGCTAGCCCTGGCAATATCTCCGTGATTCACGCTTCATGCCGCTGGCAAGTATTGGCCACGGCAAGACAGTAAGTTATCACAAACTACATCAAGGTACAATACAGCCTGCGTCTATACCTCTGTACCTTTATGCATATTGTAGCCGCGTGTAGTTTGTCGCCGCCATCTGATGAAGAAAGGATCATCTTTTCAGTATCCAAGCTGGGCATCGAAGGAGACGGTGTGATTTCGCCATACTCGGCACTGTCCCGCATGTCGGAACCTAGATTGGCATGTTACCAGCACGCGACCAACGCATAAGTTGGCATACATCATTTCTTGTATGCGTGACCGATGGATTCCTCACAGAATCAAGACGCGGGACTCGAAACTGGGAGGCTACCGGTTGGAGGGATCTCGGCCGGTCTCCGCTATGTGACTGCGTGAGACGGGACGGGGATGTACGTACGAGAAGACCGACATAACGAAAAGTGATAGATGATTGAATATTATGACCGTCCGCGCGTTGAGTTCACCGCCACGATAGCTAGATCTAGCTGAAGTATACAGGAAGAATAGGTTATTGTTTCAATATAATAATCACTGGACTGGTAGTTGGAAGAGCAAAAAATGATGAGGGGGAGGGGTCACTAGTTTATTTTCTGCAGTGGATGAGGGGCTGACTAGAGGGGCAGAGGGGTAAGTAAAAGGGGGGAATTTAGAGATGGATGCAATTAGTAGGAGCGGATAGGTATCTCAGAAGGTACAGTATATACACCCCACGTTCTAAATAAACGTGTAAGTATAACCTGTGACTGTGACGCCCTCGCACTTGAACGTTTAGTCTCTAGTGATATTCAAAATCAAGCAAGCATAACACAGCAGGTACAACATCTAGGTGAATTCGGTAGGGTCGCCGAGACGGATACATCCCCTGCTTTTGCATGACCACTACTACTACAGCAAAATAAATCCTTTGGCATGAATGCAATGGACGTTCAATCCAGGCACAAGACGGATCCCCTGCCTCGTGTACTGGATTCCAGCTTACTAAGTGCAGGAAGGAGTATCGTATATTGGGTCGGCATATGCAATCTTGGTACGTCGATCCTGTACTCTAGAACCTCGGGATGCCGGATACGTCTAACAAATAAAGTCCAGTTGAATGTTATCTCCATATACGCATGCCCCAGTCCGACTGCGGCCAGCAAAGCCTCAGAAGGAAAAGGCTGAACTTTTATCGTTGAAGTGATCGGTGCTGTGTTAATTTGCTTTAGGGGATAGTCGGCTTACATGCGCGGCTCCCAGATGAAGGATGGTCATGCGGAAGCGTTGTCGGGAAATGGCTCAATCGTCGGCAGTCTATGCTAAGACTGTGAGCTCTAGACTATATGCGGCATCTCTGAATGGAGCGCCTATATTTTGTTAGACACGGTGCGTAGCAACCGATAATGGAGGTGAGAAGGGCAATTTCCCCTTGCTGCATGTCAGAGCTACACATTGTGATAATAAAACGAGCAGCTGGCCTATAGCATAAAGACAAGACCTTTCTGCTGACCAAAGTAAGCCATTCCAAGGATGGGAAGCAACAGCAATGCCACCAACCAGTGTTCAGAGATTTCTATCGATGCTGCAACCCTCGTAGCTGAAACTCAGCCATCAAGTCGTCACAGCCACCACTGCTGTGTAACAAAGCGTCAAGATGATATCAGCCCATATCGAATTGGCATTTTTCTTTCCCAAGTGACTGATTCAGGCTGATTACTGCGGTGCCATCACCAAGCAACGTGGACGACATGTTGCCGTCCCGGGACTTGGTAGCCTACCCCAGACTCTTTGTTCGGATGACCACAGTAAATCAAACCCTGCAGGGGCTGCGGGTAGTTTATAGAAGCTTGCCAAAATAGGGAACTCCTGAACCCGTGGGTTGAAAGAGTCGTCGTAGTAGCTGTTAGTAATTCAGTCTAGGGTCAATTTTACAGGATCACTATTGGAACGTGGGTTCTTTTGGAATCTAGAATCTTTCCATGATAACCAGTTGGCCAGAGTGGGATATTTATTACCTACCGCATGCAATGGCACCTCTCATTTATACAACGTCTGACGTACTAACATGGATCGGAAAACATTTCTGCGGCTCAGAGGGCAACCCAATCCACGAGTATTGTTTGATCGCTGGATTAGAATGAATAGTAAACTCGTCTGCCAAGGCCACCAATAATGGAAGACGTCGACATTAGGAATGTCAAAGGGGGTCGAAAAACAGTTATGTCCTTTTGAAGCGTACACGTACCTGAGGCTTTACTTAAAGCAAGCCAAGATCTTCAAAGTGAACGGTAGCGAAGGGGCAGTCGTGCTTTTTTACAGCTCATGCTAGATATCTCGCCCGCAGCTCACCATTTGCAACCCTTCGCGACATCACGCTTATCGCCGGCTATGGACCTCAATGGATACCTAGCTCAGGGATACAATATGCTGCAATATGCACTGTGTCCGTCGTGCTGAGCTGACCTGAGTTGACCTGACATCACCACACGTAGAATTTGCGATGCTACCTCCGATGCATGAGGCGAGCAAACGCCATCTCACCAACGGATAGCCCGGACAGTTGAGCTTTGAAAGTCGGTCAGAATCAGGTAACAATCGGGCCGCAGGCAAAGACAAGAGAGCACAGTAAACCATGCAGCACACGTGCGTGGTAAGAGACTCTATCGCACGTTTGAGTTGCAGGACGGGTTCCGCGTCTATACTCTAGGTACGGTACAACTTTACAGCAGAGGAACCAAGGTATTGTGCTTTGCAGGGCACAAGTGCAAGAACGCGTAACGCAAGACGCAGACTGGTTACCACGGGAGTGTCCATGCCGGGACGGAACGTGCAACTGTGCTTCTCAGGCACAGATAGATTCTCGACCTGATTCGCTCCAAGACCGCTGCTGCGCTGCACTGGCGGATAGGGCTTGAACGGGAAGCAGTAGGCGACAGTTGACCGGACTGCCTAACCCGCATACCGAGATACCACCCTGCCAGCTCCGAAATCTCGGGTACCTCACACGAGCCAGAAATGGTCGTACCGCCGGAGCGAAGTGGCTTGAAGATAGCATAACAAAAGCCGATGTGAGGGTAGATGGTTAACAACTGTACTACCATGAGAGCCTGGTTGATATTACCATCAGACTACAACTACTAGTGCTCTAGAAAAAAAAAGGGATAACCATCTTATAATATAATAAGGAAAAAAAACCCCATCAAAATCAACCCGGTTGTCGGACGAGCAATTTGGTGATCTTGTCCCTTTAAACCCTGGTTCCTCGGTGTGCGCAAGTGCACCTCATGATTGGATACTCGGTGTTCCCGGCCGATCAACTAACTACTTGCGTGTATCTGATCCTGTCATAATATGATAGGGGGGGACATGAGGCTGATGAAGGATTCGATTTCCGGGTAACGGAAGTTGAAGAAGAAAAAGGTGACAAAAGAACAAACGACGACAGGATTCATCTGAAGGGGGGGTAGATATTCGGCAGAAACTCGGGCGACACAAGAAAAAAATATATGGTATTCGTATCACGACGAAATTATTATTTCCAACATTTCATCGTCATCACAACCTCCCATCGGCAGCAATCGTAATCACCACCCACACACATTTCCACCACGAAACCCATCGGACTTCCTTCTCGTCAAGAATTTTCTTGCTGCCAGAAGAAGAAGAAAAAAAGAATCGTTTCCACTTCCCCGCACCCCAAGCATGGGTAAGAAGGTCACGAGAAGCTGTTTCAGCTGCATCCTCTTCCCAACAGGACATGGGGAAAAAAAAGCGGTTCGTGGGTGATATTGCTTACCATACCCTGTACCTATCCCATACACACATGTCTACCTACATAATATCCATTTTGATTAAAAAAGGACGAGAAATAAAATAAAATACTAGGACAGCAGACCGCTCTTTGAACTGGTATGTATGTATGTCTGTCTGTCTGTCTATTATACTCCATCACATCCACCTGCACTACACTTCTTGGGTCCCAACGAAATACCTACCCGATCTCAGGTCATACGACTCGATAAACAGCTAATTAGCTGGTCTGGACTCTCTCTCTTACTCGACTTTCATTGTTAAGATGTAGGAAACAGGGAAACAAGGGGAAAAACGAGGAAACAGCGAGAGTAACCCTACTCGTTACATGTCATCGTTGTGACATGCATACGATGCTACTACTTTTCTCCTCCTGTCTGCTCTCTACCTATGTAATGGCAGACTAGTATACGCCCCCCAGACTACAGTAGTATTCCGACTCGGTAGTTTCGAATTCCCGATGAAGTGATTGGCCGAAGGCTACTCCATCTGGGTATTTGGTGCGCTATTGGTCGCGAGCTCCTCTGAGGTGAGGGAGGATGCTCGGCCATAGTAAAGTCGAGACTCGGCATCAGCATCATCACCACCACCACCACCACCTACCTAATACTTTTTTCTTAAAATTCGAGATCGAACCGTGTCTTATGTTTTTACCTAATAAGCATCAATGCCATTCGTGGGATATATACCTACCTTCCTGTGTTCCATGCATGTCAAGAGGCTGTGTTGACCCGGTTATGTCCTGCAACAAGCTCTTTTCATAGACAACATAATATATTGGATATCTTGGGAGCGCGACAAGAAAGTCATGTAACATCTTTAATTCGCACATCTTATCGTCTGCGGCGCATTGGAGAACACCAAACCAAAAAAAAAAGGGACTGAATTGAACCAACGCGAGTTTCATCTTGCACCTGACGTGCTTCTTATTGCCATGTTATATGTACAAGTATCCTTAGCAGCAGCTATTCGTATGCTCGCCAAACCAGGCCGCCTGAAATAAAGTAGCAGTCCCTTTCCGAATGGGTATAGAATGTACGTCCATCAAAAACATATGGTATCATTTTCCGTCTGTCAAAAAGGGGGAACCGAATCCCCGTAACCTCGTCGTGACCGTTGCTTGGTGTCATAAATTGTTGCCCGTTATCATCCAAAATAAAATTCAGCACTCTTGCTTCACAGAATACTACAGATCTTCTCCCGAGCCATCTTCCCACCTAGTGAAGGAAGCTGCTCAATGCGTTGTAATGATGAGCCAAGAAAAATAGAAATTCATGTACCGTGTGGTAGCCCGTTATATGCGATCGGGAAACAGAACAAAACGCCGTAAAATGCATCGTGATATGACTGAGAAAAAAGTAAGGGAAGGGTATCTCATGCTAAATGCAAGGATGTAGAAAAAGAAAAGCTCTTATGGAAGGAGTGTTTATCGCCATATTGGCACATGTCGGTATGCAGGGGAGTTATAAGAATGAAGAACCCTGTAGGGTGTAGGATTTCCATATTGATCCATGCTACGGTGTCGATGATGCTGTCGTGGATTATGGGGAGGACGTTGAATAGGTTGATCCAATTCTTGGTGTGGCATAGACATCGACCGACCACTCCACGGATCGGAAACGACTGTCTGTCCGTTTCGTGATATCGACGGATACGGACCATTATCTCGAATACTACTATCTTGCGGCACAAGATTATAATCATCATAGCTAGACCTGCGATGTAGAGAGGGCAAGCTAGGATTTGAGTGGTATTGATGCCGCAGGATTGGCCCCGTAGTCGCCGAGCTCAATTTGCTGGATTGACTGCCCACTGAACTGCGTCGACTGTAATCGGATGACGAACGTCGTGAAAGTTGACCATGATCCGCCTGGGAATTTGATTCTGATGCTCGAGGCCCTGCGACACCCGCTTGAAGGCTTCCAGGTTGATTGTTTACAGTGAGCGTAACGGCTTTGCCCCCATGATAAGTTTGCGTGGGATAGCCCTGAAAGCTTTCCCGACTTGACTGTCTAGACATCGAATTGTGATTTGGCAGCGGAGGATTTATAACTTCTGGAATTCTTGGACTAGCCCCTCGGCTACCCCTACGAGAATAATGAAGGCGACTCGATCTCATCATACTTTCAGGAGGCGTTGATTGCGACCTAGGAGGCGGTGGGACTCGTAAAGAACCCATATTCCGTGTTCTCATGCTTACTGGCGGGGGGCTTTTGGATAACTTCATATTGGGCACAGGGGGAGGCAGTTCAAGAGTTGCGGAAGAGCGTGGCTTGCCCGGAGCGAATTCGGAGCTACGCCTCATCCTAGCCTGTGTCATGCCTAAGTCCCTCTCTCTTTGGCCTGTCATAGTGTTCGACCTCGTCAGGCGAGGAGGAGCCGGTAAGGAGTACCTTGCTCTATTGCTTGTTGCGACAGAATGCGTAGAAACAAAAGTTCCTTCGGCAGTGTTACGAGGTGCTGAGTTTAGAATGCTCTCGTTCCCCTGGGGCCCCTTATCAATTTTCGACGGATTGGTAGGCTCACCTAGCATGCTTAGAGCTCTGCTTCGAAAGGGGACAGGCTTCCGTGGAATAGGCTTCTTGGAGCTAATGGTTCGATCTGGAGACTTTAAATGACCACTCGAGCCTTTCGGAGACATCTCGTCATCTTGGAGCAACTCTGCGCTTCCAACACTTAGTATAGTACCGAGCGTTTCTTTGCTGGCCGCTGACCTCAAAGCCAACCTTCTGAACGAAATGGGCTTCATTCCCGCATGCACTTGTAGCTTCGCTTGCATGTCTCTAGAGATGGTAGGTACTCTAGAATACTCGTTAGGGTGTGTAGTGTGAGTAGTAAGCGGTGCTCGACCCCCGCTCAGAAGCCTCTGTAGTTTTCCGGGCTTGCGAAATCCTGTGCTGATGCTTAAGGTAGAGTTCGAAATAGGCGGGTTACGTAAAGCTGCCTGGCGGGCTTCGGCCATGCGGTTGGCCTGACTTCGGGCGTTTCTTAGTGACAACATCCTTTCCGGCACTTGATTGCCTTTCAACGTATCCTTGGGTTTCGTATAATGGAACGATTCACCGACCCCTCTAGGGCTACTAGCCATTAAATGGCGGTCTTTCATAGGAACAGGTGGTGGGGATAAATCGTTAAATGGTTGAGGCCTAACGATGCTAGCCGTAGGACTTATGGCCTCTAGTTCTCCAGCAAGTCCACCTTCTTTTGGTTTGGGACTACCGGGAACTTCAACTTCAATATCTGAAGAACGATCCTTTTCGGCAACTGGTGGCCGCGAAGAAAAAGAACGAAGGGAAACACTAGAGCTATAGCCCGAATCTGCCTTTGACAAAGCTGCTTGTGAGTATTCCGAGGCTGGGCTCGCAATGCCACTATCCGACCTGCTAATTTCTTTGGAATTTTTCCTTTCGGAAGTTGACTTAGGACGCGGTGGCGCAGATTTCGCGTTCGCATCAACTCGCACATCTAGAACCTCGGCAGACGAGTATTCATTCGTCTCGTCTTCGAATAAGTTATCTTCCGCAGCGCTATGCTTGCTGGTCACTTGCATCGAGGGGACTGTGCCCTTTTCGTTTTCGGCCAATGGCGGAATAATATGAAGCTCGGGTAGGGGCTGCGCAAGCAGTTCACCATTCTGGATCTCCGTGATTTCGATGATATTGGAGGTTTCAGTCTTGACACCACCATCTGCAATCCATTCTACCGGCCTGAAATAATCATCCGGTTGCTTATTCGTCGTTGATTTAGTGCCGGTGTTATCACGAGCGGGGCTCCGCTCCGGACTACCGTTTGTGATACGAAGAGTGCCAAGTTTGAAAGCACCAGTCTGCTTATATTCTGCTTCGACAGGCGTGAGAGCTCGAGGAATCGGATCAATAGGTAACGGAGGAATACTCAACGCCCCAATGGCCATTGATTCCCTAGATTCTCGGTGCGCTGGGGTTGAGGGGAGACTGTACCTCGTCTTTGGCAAAGGAGGTTCGGGGTTCGGAGTCGGTTCACGAGTTGCAATACCAGGAGTGGTCATTAAAGATCGTCTTCGCATCGGGGTATACAAAGAAACTTCGGAGCCCGCCCGGGTCATTATTGGAGTTGTCTCAGGAATCGAAGGTCGCCGATTTCTTGAATCGCTCCGCACGGCTTCGGGGGTGTGCACATTTCCTGAAGTCGCCGAGGTATCTTCATTAGATGGAACTTCGACGAGATTTAACAACCGATTGGCTTCGTACGATCTAAAATCGTAGTTGAATGAAGTTCGAGATCCGTTCATCGACGAACTCCTAATATACCAGTCACATTAGATCAGTTTTGAGAGAAGAATATTTCTCGACTCACCCTTGAATTGGGGGCTGGCCGTAATTGTAGCCTTCCTCGGGCCCATTTCTTAACGAACTCGTCCTACTTGACCAACGTTCTTGTTGGGCACCTGCGACATCGATACTAGTGCTTCTCTGGCGGTGAGCAGGAGATTCCTTGGGGGTACTAGATCGAGAAAGACGCCTCAATAGGCGATGTCCTATGTCCAACCCTTTCTTTTCGCTAGGAACGCTCGCTGGTACCGCAGGGATCGTCTCAGGAAGTATTGGTGAAGTAACAGGTGAGGGAGGATCGGGGAGCGAAAGACGTCTGGCTACCGGAGAGGGACGTGACGGATTCAAGAGGCCAGATGAATTTAACAGACCAGCTGCGGTGGGATTTCCTGTCTTGGGTTTAGACAGCTTCTGTGTCGTCTTCTGCGTTGACCGCTGACCCCTCCATGGAGCCTCAGCGGAAACCGAATTCCCCATGATAATGGGAGAAGGTGAAGCCGAAGAACCGGCACTATATCACAGCTATGCAAGCATTGACAATTCCATGCCGGATGCTTTAATGGAACGTTAGTGACTGAAAAGGTACGTCGAGTTTCATATAAATGAGTGTGGACAGGTCGACCGAGGAGAGCGAACGACGAGCTCGGTTAGAGCATATGGAAAGAGGAGCGTGCTTGAGATGAGATGTTGACAATAAAGTAGCATGAGCTATGCAGCCTATGCCCCAGGATGTAAGAGGATTCAAGGCTACATATGCAAAAAGATAGGTGGTTATTGGTCTGAAAGAGAGCTGGAGGTTGGGGGAGGTGCGGGATAGAAGAACTAATAGGATTGCGATACCCCAGCTTGTCTATCTCGGATCGCGTGTAGTATGCATACCTGCATGCATGGATGTAGGAAGTTGTAGGTAAGTTAGGAGGTAGATATGTACCTAGATAGGACGGGGATGTTGAGTTGGCTGGCCGGATACCGAACTTACACACCTATATTAGACAGGACGGATGCGGCAACATTAGTGAAAATGCCCGCTGCTGCTTTATTCACCTCTATCGTCGGGGAGATAGATCTACATCCATTACCCCCTCTATTCTGCAAGATAGAGGAACAGACAAAGAAAAGAGAGCGAGACGAGAATGCGTACGCAAGCTCTTCTGCAGATATGTACACCTACATATACAGCACGGTGGAGTTGAATAAGAGGTGAGAGAAGAAGACAAGACAAGAGACCAAACCATGGCCCATCATTGGTAGCTTTGTATGTAGGCAGCTGTTAGCCCCATGCAGCTTCATGGGCTGAGAGTTGTATGGAGTTGTATGGAGTTGTATGGAGTTGTGTGGAGCGGGTCTTTGGTCTTGGAAATCTTGACGCAGAAGAAAAAACCTGAATTTGGGAAGTTGAGTTTAAGGGAACATCGAGATCGGAGAGAATTCAGGATGAATTAACACGGAACTTGCATGTTACTTTCTGCGCGGCAACTGAGACGCGAGTCCTTTCCCCATGTCCAGCTTTCCAAGCGACGGAAATTGGCAGATTGGCAGATTGACATCCATGATCGTACCTAAGTACCTAAGATTTCAATGTTGATAAGCGGGGAATAACCGCTGATATAAGCAATCAAGATACTTTCTGCAGTATGGGTCTGTCGCCTGTTTAAGAAGTAACCCGTGGGCCTCCACGCCATAGAAGCCCCGCTCACTGGCTCCTGTGCCTGTCTGATCTTCAGAGTTCGCACCCCTGCAATCTCCATTCCATCTCCACCATTGGAAGACCGGAAATAGAACTAACTTCTTCTACTCTTCATCTTCGCAATTGCAAGGGACAGCAAAGAAACAACGAACGATGGATACATGAAGCTAGAATGAACCGGGCGAAGGAACAGGAGAATTTAGTAAAATCAAGGCTCAAGCTACATAAGCCATTATTAAGGTTTAGACAAGTAGCCTCACACTAGTCCATAGCTGATGCACAATAAGAAAGCTACCTAACCAAATTGGAGCTATCTTCCCGAGAAAGACCATAATAATACCAAGCTCATCCTTGCTAATACAGAACGGATAATAGGTATCACATCTAGCATTCGCATAAAAGAGAAGGAATTCTTCCAGACTATTGTATCGTAGTGCTGTATTGCGCTGAGCTCGATTTGGAAAGTCATTCATCACAATTAGTCCGAATAATAATGTATTCTTCGTTTCCGTTGCTTCCGATATCTAGATTCCAGTCTGTCGGTCTTGTTGCCAATAAAGCATAGGATGGGAATGCTTTGGGATTAGTTATGTAACACTTACATGAACTTGCGTTTACGATGTTGAATATCTTTCCTATATGGCACCTAGTCTTCAGCCTCGTCATACTATCATCACATACAGATATATCCTACGCGTCCTCAAGCCAACACAAGGTCCGTTCACGATCCACCTGGTTTTTCCCCGTACATATCCAGCCTCTGGTATGAACTGAAGAACAGATTTTACAACTCATGAATAGAGCTCTATTGGGCCTAGGTAGATGGCACAACTGCGATTGATGTTGCATGTCGCATCTTAAGGAGCGGAACCAAAGACCAGCTACAAGGCCGGGGGATGTCTTTACAAGGGTGATGCCAGGGATTTTTCCGCTGCAAATACTCCGGCCCTGCTCTTTTCTCTTGTCCCTAGCCGACGCCTTAGTCTAGGTCTAACTCGATGTCGCGACAGCCAACCGATTCACCATTCAAAGGAACACCTCCTCTTTCTGGCCCTTCCGATATTACTCCCTGTTCTGCTGAAGCTGCTGATGACATGAAAGATGTCGAGGACGTCACATTGTTAAAGAATATTTTTAATATTGGGTCTTAATATGCGCCGCGTGTTTACAGATTGACTGACACATCTATCCTTAAAATATTTTCCGACCAAAGACATGATCAGAGACATACCAGTATTCTATGTATTCCTCTTTGATCAATTAGGCCAGGAGTCCAGGGTTCTCTGACGAATAAAATCATGAGGAGCTTGATTCCGCAACGTCGCAATGGTAATTCGGTCCCCCACCTGATCCTGACCCAAAATGTCAAAAAATGTCAGAATGCTCAGATACCAAAGAACACTAATTCGGTGTTGACCTCCCGAAACTTGACTTCTCGCCGACGAGCTACATACGCGAGCTATCTAGCGACAATAAATTTACCTATCACCGCCTTCCTCGGTGATAATATGTTGTTTCATGTCCGTTGTATGCGGTTATCGTTTGCTAAAACTGATGCAACGATGCACGAATATTTCGTAGTCCGCAGGGTGCTTGCGCATGTCTCTGTCTGTCTTTGTTGCTGTCGATGCCGGTTGGAGGCGGTCAGGAATTCCCTCCGCATATGCACGCTTTAGTATTAACTCCACGCATCGATTCGATAGAGCCTCTTCCTTTAGACTCCATTAGTAATATTCAACGTACAATGGGAATCTTCCGTTGCCCTTGGTGTTGATTGCTTGTCAACTCCAGCCCACCAGTAAGATCCGCTATAACTCCTCCGTTCATTCACCGTTGTTTGCTTGCTTTTGCCAACGTGCCACCGCATGTCCGATGCAGGCTTGTTATTACGCAAGCCCTGTAGAGATAAGCATGCGGCTGATCGAGTTGGTTAATTAATTGGTATTCGACGAACCAACTAAGTCACAGCGACAACACGTGGGGAGACACTTGAGGGTTAAATCTTGGTTGTGAAGGTCGACCCGATTCGTTGGCAGTTGAGCTGAGACCTCTTATAAGAATGAGAGACTCTCCCCTCATGTTGTCTCCTCCTGTCAACACCAGGTTGGTATTGGATGCCGGCAACCCCGATTATATAGATGGCAGAGTTAGATGGTCCAAGCACAGCCGCCACAGAACGACAGATGCATCCGATACATGGTAACTAACCTCTACCCCGCGACATTGGCGCAAGCTTCGCAACTTGGCGATGTTGTGTCACGCATCCTCCACGATGATACACATGCTAAGCCTAGCACACCATGACATGTGAGCGCAGTCCAGCATGCAGTCCGGGACCGTGGAGCCAAGAACGGATTGCGAATATTGGCTGCATGTCGTCGCCAATCTGACTTGACGCCTAACGCCCCGAAAAGCCATGGTACGTGTCGGCACGATCCGGCCGGGCCACTATCTCCATCAATTTGCCTGTTGCAACAAACAAAATCATGGTAAATTGGTTGGAATCGGGTTTTCCCTTGTGGAACTTTCTAGTCAACCTATCGAGTTTGAAATCTTCATTAATTTTCATACTTTCATGGTCGTCAGGTCCGTAAGCTGACATATTACATATCCACGTCAGGTAAGCCATTGGTGTAGGTACCCCGCGCTCCCTCGATATCGCTACCGATGAGCATCGCGATTTGCCGAATCGGTTTTGGTAATACCTACGTGAAATAAATCCTAAGTAGAAATTTTCCATAGGTAAGCGTCCCTTGACTGTTATTGGATTGATGAATACCTTATGCGTGCAATCTCAGTTTCTGATTTCATGAAATTGTTGCAATATCGTAAACCATCGACTGGCGTCGCATGACATAGTATGAGGGTAATTATGATTTATCACTTTCATTTTCGTGGATTGCATCCCACCTAGCTGTTTCTATGTGAATCACTCGCCAATAACGTAGGTACAGCCCTCATGGCCTATCCAGACTTCATGGAGGCGGCCGGCATCCACATCGATACGGTCACCGACGGCGTACGTCTTCTTTTCGGGATTTGCATCCTTCGGGTATGTGATGGTTAGCTGGCCGTTGAGAATCAGATGCGTTGTCAAGCCGGCGTGTGAATGCGGCTGGTAATGGGCATTGCTGCATATCATTCATGATTGTCAGTATGGCTCGGGCAGCCTTCTTTGCAGGACGGAAGATCAGGGGGCACTGCAAGCAGACATACGGGCCGTCAGTCCAAGTGAAAACATGAGGAAACCCCCATGATCGCACCTCGGCTTCATGATCCTTGCGAGTCTTGTGCGACATGGTCAGGTTTATTGTTCAATGATTGATTAATTGATATATTTCTGCAGCCTTGCGAAAGGTGTAGATATGCCTTAAATGTCTAAGGCAAGGTTGATGAATGGATATGATGTGATGCGATGCGATGTGGCTGTGTGCATACCTGGTACTAGCAGGTATGTACGGAGGAAGTTGGAGTTTGGTTTATCAATGCCTATGGTCTTGATGCAGGAGCAAGCGCTCGACTTGGATGAATGGTCCAGACCGTGACGTCGTTTCGGTCTGCAGCCTTGTGTTTATTGCTCCAATACCTTAGGTGTCTAGGTACATAGTATGACCTGATTTCACGTGCTTGCTTCAATTTGTAGGTTAGGTAGACTTGTCAGGTACGGACAGAAGGAACAGACAACGTACATACATACAGTACATAGTTAAGTTGGCCAAATACTTTGACCTGTTACATCTGCAAGCACTGCGGACTCCAATTCATCACCTTATTGTTCTTACTACTCCCTGTCTATCCCAGGATTAAGTTTTGATCTTTTTCTCTTTTTTATCAACCTCATCCCACGATTGGATGTCGAGAGACCGAGGCGCAGCCAACAATCAACGATTCAACACCCTTGTCCCGCATGAAGTCATCCCATCCCCATCTCCATCCCCATTCCATCTCATCCCCATCGTCTCAATTCCACCTTGTTGTCGATCCATTCGAGATTTGAGACTTGCATGGTCTTTGCATGCAAGATTTCGAATTTGTTTCGCTCCGCATCTTCACTTCCAGTCTTTGATTCGCGATTGATCCGAAGTTGGTAATTCTGTGAAGACCCTGGATTGATATTATGCAGGCTGGCATAGTATCGAACTTTCAGCTTTCCTCGAGCATGGAAACAAGCAAATAGCCATCTCGCTAGATGTGGAGAGACAACCATGACAAGCCTTTTACTTGCATCCACTCTTCCACTTCCAGCTGTCAGTCATCAATTGGGGGCTAATAATTGGCACTGAACACACCCAAACACTCCGCCCCCAAACGAATCCAAACGGGGCCACGGATCACAATCCACGGCTGACCTTGCCCTTCTCGACCGTAGTAGCGGTCTGGTCTTGCATTGGTAGGGTTGATCAATCCGCCTACCATGCTGCCATGTATCTTGAGTAGGTACCTTCACTGCCTCATATCTTCATCTTTCGTTTCCTTTTCCTTCTTTCGAAAAGACAACTTTCTCTTCGAAATCTACCAAAACCATAATCCGGGTTTCCATCGTCTCGAAGTTGTGGAGTTGTCATTGCGTACCTACACAAGCGTCTCTTGGGTGGTGGGCTTCCAAGACACGCAGGGCCCGGACAGACGGTACAGCCCTACGAGTGGTAGCTTTTGTCCAGGGATCGTCCCGCCTGGAATCGCGCGGATTGGCTGTTCTAGCAGCGGGACTGGTACTGGGATGAGGCTTGCACCCTGTCCATCCATAGCTGAAGCTGAACAAGTGAAGTCGATCCTTGACTTTATTACTTTTGCATTTCTCTTCATTTCGTATCGCATCCCTCCTTATTCTACATTGCTTAACACCTCCGACTCGCACATCACCTCTCCTGTGCTTCTAGATACCGAGTCACTCCTTCATCTACATATTTGTGCATTTATTCCTCGATTTGCGATAACATCATTCTACAAATCCGTATTAGTATTAATCTGGCCCCTTACCTGAATTACTTATCCGATTATACCCTCCTCGTGGCCCCTTTCGAACGGACATTCGCACCTCGACCCTGATGTTCTGAAACGATCTCTTCTCTTGCTCGGGTAGAGCGCAATAGGGATAGCAAAACTCGGAGAAGGAACTAGTTAATCCATTGCTGCTGATCCGATGTGTTTCACGGTAAGTCGACAGAGTAGAACGACGCAGAACTTCTCTTTAGCACCATTATCAAACCGGTTGCGAACCCATACTAATGAGTCTTGCGAAAGATGCTGAAACGACCGAGCCAAGCGAAGCCGACGCGCGCCGAGACGCTGCGGCGTCGTCTTACGATAAACCCCGAACTCGGCACCAACTCGATCAAGGCGTTAAAGCGGGCAATTGCTCTAGCTTCATTCATCACGCCAACGGTGGTGCACTTTCAAGATGGGAAGACAGAGGTCTACCTAAGCGCCGCCATCCAGCGACACCTACGAAAAGTATACGATTCATTGCGGCGAGGTCAGCAATTCCTGTCTCGTGAAGCTTTCATAGACTTCCTTGAGACCGTGCAGGGCGAAAAGACTCCGGAATTAACGATCGAGAAATATAATTTCGAAAGATTCCTCGAAACATGGTGGCTTCAATTTAGTCTTAAAGCAGAAATTCCAGCTCACCCTGAGCAAAAGGATCTATCGAAGCCCATCAGCAATTATTTCATCAGCAGCAGTCACAACACGTACCTATCTGGCAACCAGTTGTCAGGTCGGAGCAATGCAGATGCCTATAGACGCGTCCTTGAAAGAGGATGTAGGTGCGTGGAGATAGATGTATGGAATTCCGATTCAACAAGCTCAACCCCAGAGCGTCCCAGAGACGGGTCGGCAAAGCCGCCCTCAAGATTCGAGCATGTCCGTCACTTGTCTGGTAGCAGTATGCATACTGCTGCCGCCCACATCAAGGGTACTGTGGAAGATACGATCGATAAAGCTAGGCACAAACTTGGCGTCGAGAAAATTCATAGTCATAGTCCGAAATGCAGCGATTCCGGACTAGCGCCGCCGCCGTTTGGTAGAGAACTAGGTGCTGTCGACCCGGGTTCTCTTGCCCATGAGCTTGATCCAGAGCGCTCGTCTCTTAGGTCTAGGCCGTCGTTACCGCCATACGAACCGATTGTGATGCATGGGTATACATTCACTGCACCTATCGGATTTCGAGAGGTTTGCAGGGCAATACGAGAGGTTGCTTTCAAGACAAACAATTTACCAATCATTGTTAGCTTGGAAGTTCATGCAAACGAAGAACAACAAGGCGTCATGGTTCAGATTATGAAGGAGGAATGGGCCGGTTTATTGGTTGAGAAACCCCACGAGACTTGCCCAAATGATAAAATGCCGAGGTTGGAGGACCTACTCAATAGAATCCTCGTCAAGGTGAAAAGATCCTCACCCAGTATAGACAGTTTAGGGCCCATGTCGACTCTGGCCCACAGCTTAATCTTTGACGACGATGCATCGGGCTCCGAAGACGATAGACCTAGCCTCCCGAACGCCAAAAAGCCAAAGGTACCCATATGCGAAAGTCTTAGTGCTCTTGCTATCTACACCCACAGCGAGCATTTCACGGATTTTGGATCTCCAGCAGCAAAGATCCCTTCCCACATCTTCTCGATAAACGAGAATAAGATACTGGAGCTTGGGATCTCCAGGCACCACGAGCTATTTACCCATAATCGTCATTTCTTCATGCGCGCCT
Source organism: Hypoxylon sp. CI-4A (assembly GCA_002120315.1). Taxonomy (NCBI): domain Eukaryota; kingdom Fungi; phylum Ascomycota; class Sordariomycetes; order Xylariales; family Hypoxylaceae; genus Hypoxylon; species Hypoxylon sp. CI-4A. The sequence continues at coordinate 211,845 of KZ111564.1, forward strand.
ACCCAAAAGGATCTCGTGTTGATTCGTCAAACCCTGATCCGTCTCAGTTTTGGCGTAAAGGTGTGCAAATGGTAGCTATGAACTGGCAGTCTTGGGACGAGGGCATGATGCTCAATGAAGCAATGTTCTCGGGCGAGCATGGATGGGTGCTGAAGCCGCCGGGTTATCGTGGTGATGATGCGCTCGTGACTAGCAACGAGACTTTCCCTCATGGCACTCTCGACCTGGTCATCAATATCCTCGCAGGCCAGCATATCCCATTGCCAGAAGGCACCAACAGTACGCACTCGAGATCCCTGAGGCCTATTGTGAAGTGCGAACTGCATGTTGAGAAGACGGACGACCGATCTGGAGCGTTGGTCGAGGGGGTCGGTAGAGTACGTGAATGTGACTACAAGCAGAAGACGGGATCCGGACGAACAGACCACCCAGACTTCAACAGCGTCAAACACGACATGCATTTCTTAGGTGTCCACGGGGTCATCGAGCAGCTCAGCTTTGTTAGGTAAGGACTTTACCCTATCTTTCCTTCTTCTACCACCCCTTTCCAACCTTTCGAATTTCCCCCTGAGTTTCCCGCCGGGTGCCTGCCTATCTAGGTAGGTACATATCCGGACCCAACCAGCTGGGTCCGCATCGCAGGCAATATATTCAGCCAATAAACCAGTCGGAGAGGAGCCGACGGCTGAGCTTGCATGCGCAAAGAGCCGTCGAGTGACGGAAATGAGGTAGCACGGGAATGGAATGAGCCTTAAAAAGCTACCAAGGTTCTCTTATCATATCTTGACATTTTCTACTGCCCGCGCCATGCTCCCCCTAGCGTCTCGTTCATCGGTCGTGCAATGCGGGTTTGTTCGTGGCCCGTGATATCATAAATTGCTCCTGAAAGATCCCGATTTGCCCACAGAATACTAGCTTACGTATACATTCTCTATCTAGGTTCAAGGTTGAAGACGACGCGCCGCGGCTCGTGTCACTCCGCGATCCTTCTGCTGGTTGGGCATGCATCCGTCTTGACCGTTTGGCGACGGGTTACCGCTTCGTTCACCTCTTCGACGCCAACGGCAATCAGACCCAGGGTGTTCTCCTTATCCGCGTGGACAAGAAATTTCGCCAATGATTTGACGTGAAGGCCCGAGGCCGGAGTTCAGGGAAATTGGCCTCCCGTGTCAACAACTTTGCCCTTCAATACGATTGGTGGCACACGGCTACTTGCCGTGCGTGGCCGCATGTGTCAAAGACCACGAGTCTTATCAATACCATCACAATCCTTTCTGGTACCTATTATTACGACACTACCGACTCCCGGTTTCCGAAACTAAATCATCCTTCGCAATACCCACCTCTACGTACCCACGTGGACTTCGTATTCGAGAAAGAGGAAGAAGAGAAGAAAGCGCTTCCACACAGCGTAGTTCTACCACAGATTTTGTTGGGAAAATCACGGGTTGGGCATCACCAAGTTTTGATCGGCCAATATTTCCTTCTTGTTCGGGTGTAACATGGTCTAGGTAGGGTGTATGAGGCGTACAGCAGACGTGGTCCGGATGTCTGGTGGGAAAAAGACCAGCATTATCAGATGAGATTCTCACGTACGACCTTTAATCAAGGACAGGGATTCATCGTTTATTTTGTCTTCATTTTTTTCTTCTTGAGGTTTGCATTGACAGCGTTTGGTTGAATTTTTTTACTTCTCGTCTATACTGCTTGAAGGGGGGATTTAGATTTTTTTTTTTTTTTTCATCGCATGATATGTATGTAGGGATACCCGAACAGAGCAATGAGCATGTTCTTCGTTGGCGTGATGATGCATTTCGCCCAACTCGATATTGATACTTCTTCCCAAGAAGACTTGGTCGACGCTGATCGAAGCCAAACGTGAAGAAGAGATAAGAAGGGGTGTAGGATCGGCAGATAGACAAAAGGCATACAGAGGCTCTTCTTCCAACACATGCTACTCATACATCATGCATGTTTATCAGGAGCACCTCGAAAATGCGCCTAGCCAACTAATTTGATATCTTGACTCACGTTGTGTTTACTTTGGATCGATACATAATAGCTTGGACTTTTTTTTTTAGCGCGGTATACGATGCAGTAAATAATACGCCCCTATAGATCCAGACCTTACAGCAGGTAACTCTTGCCGGGGAGGCGGATAAGCCCATCTGCATGGTTCGACGCAAAAGCATGTATGTTTAAGCCACCTGGACCCCCAAAGGAACTAAGGAGGATTTCAGCCTTCATCGACTAGGTAGGTAGTTTGGGTGGGTAGATAACGCTAGATTGCACTAGATGCATCGGACATGATATGATCAAGAGGCGGACTTCACCTTAACCACTTTGCCTAGCGCACGCCACGGGAGCGGGCCGCAGGAGGTGTGAGCGTTTTTTTTTTTCTTGTGCGATGGGGGGGAGAGGTGAACAGCTTTTGTGTATACAGGGGGGAACCCTGATAGATAAATAGATAAGTTGGTGGGTGAACAGTGTCATACAAGAAATGTAGATGTAACTGTTGCTTAATACCTTTTAACCATTCGTACGAGTCAGCAACTCGATTTCGACTCCCTGGGTCGTGTAGCTCGGATCTGATCCTATGATAGGTAAGTACCTACAGATAGATCTTAAGTCTCCTAGTTTCCAAGGTTTCTCAACAAGTTGGTTGGGCAGTGATACTGGAGTTCATTCATTCCACTGCTGTGAAGACGAAGACGAAGAAGAAGAAGAAGAAGACCTTGGTCTAGACATTCTCGGGGCTTGCGAACTCGGACTTGGCCTTGAAACGAAACGCGTGGGATGTGGATGTTGTCAATAATAATGCCTCGCGTTAAGCTAGCTAGCTAACTAGCACTTGGCTACTTCTCTAGGTAGTTGACGTAATGGAAAGATTACCGCCTCTTCTTACATAGATCAGTGTGTAGCAACCAGGGCCGACTACCCGGTTCTTGATATCAGCATCGGCTTGCTGAGTGCTCCACCCAAACCAAAGCCAGCAGCAACACAGGTATTTGGAGGATCAGTGGTAGTAGCCTCAACCCTGCATGTCTCGCAGACTATATCCCCGACGTTCGAGGCCAGGCACGGCACGGATTTCCCAGCCGTGACAGCTGCTGGTCTCACATTGATATGTAGATATGGGATATTCCAAAAAATGATCACTTATCACTTCTCACTTCTCAAGTCTCTTCTAAATCTAGATGGATATCAGATTTTTGCTGTCCCCGTCCCCTGAGCAAGGTGAGACAGACATACAGACAGACATACAGACAGCTAGCCAGCGTAGCCGGGAGACGGGTATACCCGTTGACCGTTAGACGTCTAGCCCATTGCCAAGATGGGCGGTGACGGGACAAAAGGGGATGGGGGGAGGGGGGGGGGGGGGGGGGGGGGGGGGGGGTCCAAGTACATTGGATGTATCGTATCGTATGCAATATGCATGTCCTAGGATGGAAGTAGGAAGCATGGAAACCATGGAAACGCTACATGAGGTTACCTAGGTTAGGTTAGGCATGTAAGGTAAATCAGTACCTACCTACCTACATAGTAGTCTCTCTTCCTGCAGACTCCCGTTCCAAGATCTGAAGTTGACAGGTAGCGAGTTCGGACCGGGACGAGCGAACAAACGTGACCGACCGCCTGCCTCATGGCTTCTTGTCTCTCTTTCTCCCTCGAGGAGTCAGACATACAGATTTTGAGACATGGGTTTTTTCCTCTCTCGAGTGCCACGCTGTCACCGCTAGCTTTTTAACTTGAAGTTGGGCTTCTTCTTCTTCTTCTTTTTTCTTCTGGCACGAGGCTAGTAGGGAGGTTAGGGTCCGAAGAAGGCTAATCACGGAATTCTCTAGATAGTAGTCCAACCTACCTACCTAGGTACCTACCCTCGTGGGTCAATCAGGAGGGGGGAAAAAACAGTGTGTAGTAATAATATTTCGGTATATTGAGAGAAAAAGGCGTCTTCTGGTATGGAAGCGGCATGTACATGCATGCGTCTTTTGCTATATCCAGCATCAAGGGTTCTCCCTGCAAACATGTGCCTAGCTGCATGCAGGTTGCAAGGGGACCCCTTTCCTGCGTATCAGCCCGCCACCTCGTTGATGTACCTATTGGCGGAAAGATGGAAAGATGGGAGAGATCACGAGGTAGGTGTTCTGATGCGGGTTTTACTGCGGTTCCCGTAAGTTACACGTCATGAGGCTCATTTTGCATGTCTAGGTTCCGAAGACGTCTGTCTACCTAGTCTTTTTCTCCTTTTTCTCCTTTCCTTTTTCCTTTTTCCTCATTCCATCTCTGCTACCTAGTATGCATGTCGAACATGTAGCTAATTACATTTAGCTTCTAGGATGGGCTATATGCACCTCGACCTGCCACTCATACATGACCTAAGCCACTTGCAGCAAGCAAGCCCAATCTCCTTTGTTGTCGTGTCGTGGACGACCGGCGAATGTGGCCCCCTAGGTCGATCTTCAGCGGTGTCCTTGTACATGCATAATCCTTTATAAGCCAACGTGGTATACAAATTCATAACCCCTATACTACGACATACTGCATTATGTGCATAGGCAGATAGATTTGCATGTTATTCGATTACCAGGTTAGGCCTACCCCCTTAACCCACTCCCATTGCAACCGCTGGACATGGGAACTGTACCCCTGGAATGCTATAGCGAATTCAACTCTGCGTTTGATGGCGATGATGCAGCAACGTTACGATGTGAGATCTCAGAGGATCTGGGCGTTAGGCGAACGTCAGTCGGCTGAAGAAGTATCCAGTCACCAGCGTCGGTGTAACCAATATGTGGCTCCTATTATGTTGCGGGTTCTTTTTTTTCTAGAAACCATCTACTACCTCTCGACCCTCCCCAAGAACTAACTTCATTGTAACCGAATAGCCGAGCGGGAAGGTGTCATGGCTAGCCTTAAGGTTAATTCTCTTTTGAGACCTGCGGTGCCACTGGGCGAAGTCGTCGTCTCTACCCCCTCCACCACAAGCAAATAGGAGAATAATAGGTACCTGACAGCTACAACTTACATTTTCGACGCCTATATCGGCAGAAGCTAGAGAAAGAGGACGAGGAGACGGTCTCGTTCGGTGCGTGTCATTTGGTTCCTGTCACGGAGCTGATCACCGAAGAGTAAAACGTTGCTTTTTGAACTTGTCGGCACCGTACTGGCCGACCTCTTCGTTGCCAAAGCGACCTTATATTTTTTTAAATCAGCCCATTCCCCTTGGCGCAACATTATTTGAGACACCGTCCGTCGAGCAAGACAGCCAAACAAAATCCATGGCTGCTCTGCGATGACGATTTTAGGTTAATGCTGCCGCCGTGGTTGGATGAAGGGGTGCAACAGGGGTCCTGACCAACCTTAGTTGTGCAGGTACAGCATGAGCGACGACATCGGATTGGGCGAGTTCTGTCAGCCAACCCTTCGTGTTGTTGGTCAGAAAATTAGTTGTTATGAGTTAATTCGTAACAAAGTCCCCCCCCTTCTGTATCGACGGCCGACGAGATCCGCAAAAAAGGGGAAAATCTCCAAAAGAAACACTACCCAAGGTGGTAGATCGCTGTCCATAACGGACCGAAGCCTGCGCGCTACCCTTCTCCCTCTCTCGCGTGCCATTTTCCGTCAAGGTAAGGCGTAGAAGCTTTCAACGGTAGATATTATTTTTCTTCTTCCATTCTTTCATCTACCTATGCTGTGAAACGACAAGCCCAAGTTGGTTTCCGCTTTACGGCACGGCACGTACTATGATGTTAGGTTAGCTGGTTAGGTAGGTAGGCAGGTAGGCAGGCTGGTAGGGTGTGGGCTTTGGCGTATGCCGCAATCGGTATCATCCAATGCTGTGTGAGCGTGTGCCGGCGATGCGCCAATGGGGATGGCGCAAGCTGAGAGGAACCAGCTTGCGTATACTACATGTAGCTGTAATTCTCTATCTTCCTTCCACCGTAATGGATGGGAATGGGCTTGCTAGTCAGTGTTTCATTGGAGAATACTCGATTACTACTCGACTCGGCCGTAGCCGAGTTGGTATTGCTTATGTACGTCCCTACGGTGTACTGTCTCCAGAATCAGTACTCCCCTACCTACATAGATTAAATGATTAGGTACCATGTCTCGTAGAAGCGATGCCACGTGCATCGAGAAACTGTCAGCATGCACGACGTTCTAGGCTTGCTATACGGCGACGAGATATGCATCAATATACCTGAAGAACGACAGGAATGGAGTATGACGTCGGTTGGGGAATTTTTCGACTTCGACTATCCAATGCGATGGAAGACGACGAGATGGTAAGCAGTTGGTCGTCTGAAGGTCTGTGGGGCCAAATGCTCTTGGTCTAGGGAAACACGATCGCCGTCTTATTCGTCCCAGCGTAATGGTACCGTACGCCGTAGGGCCTGCAAGTGTCCTGTGGTGTCGCCGAACCTTTGCAATGGAAAACAGGGATGAGGCCCAATACCGCGGACGGTGAGCAGATCAAGTGGCGTTGTCATAGATGCACCAAGCCGTTATTATCATGGCTCCCTTGAATTACCTTGGCTAGTTTTGGTTAGTTCTGGCTTGTCCCATCCCGTCTACCTATGTTGTAAGTAAAATTGGTCGAATCCTTTTTCGTTATAACGTTCGGCAGCTGGTGCAGGCAAGCGTCTGTTCGAGTCTGTGCATTTCCGGACCTGCGTGGCCCGGATGCGAGTGAGAATTGACAGAAGCGGAACCCGAATTGGGCTCCTCTCTCTCTTCCTTGTCTGTCTCTCCTTTTTTTTTTTTTTTTTTTTTTTTAAAAAAAAAAAAAACTCTCTACGGATGACGCATGTGTTGCAAGTTGTAAGAAGGACAATTCATCACCGATGTATGCTAATCTTACTAGATGTTGATCGAAAGGGGAATGCTGGGCGGTATGAGCTGACCCAAAGGTGACAGGTCTATTTCTCGGACTTTGGAGTTGGGATGGGATGAGATGAGATAGAATGGGATGTTCGATGCACGTCTTCCAAGTCCAATGACCTGTGTGCTTGCGATTGTGGGACTAAGTAAGGATCCGCAAGACTTGCTGCATGCCATTTTGAATATCGCGATAGCCGAATTGCACGACTAATTGCTTGAAAAAGCCTGGTTGCAGTAGGTAGTAGGTATAGGGGCGTCATATTTGTGACCTGTCACTTTTGGCGCCTCGACTAGACAATCTGACAATGCACAATACCGGGTTAGAGGCGCATCCGATATGATGAAACCTGCAAGGACCCCCCGCTAGCATAAACTCCGTTATGATGAATAACGGGTCGGCCATGCAGAATGGCGAGACAACCATCGATGAGCATGTGTTGAAGGTGAACACGGACATCATGAATTTTTTTTTTCTTTTTTTTTTCTTTCCCTTCCTCGCGGCTCTCAACCCGAGTCGCCGTGACTCAAACCTGCAACAATTTCGAAATTAAACGAAACAACACTTTCGGCTACTGACCCCTGTTTCTCGATTTTGAGGATTGGCGCTCTTACGCTCCTAGCGTGGTGGCGCCGTGAAGTCGCCTTGTACTCTCTTGATATTAGAAAGACTCATGTGTGAGTTTTCTGAACCCCTATCCACTGACCAGCCTCGGGTTGAGCCGTCGATCCTTCGATAACCTAATTAGCGGCCTTGTCTAGATGAGAAAGAAAAAAAAACGTCGTTTTTGGTTTGGCCCGTTTGGTTGCAAATCAATCTAAATAGGGTTATGCATTTGCCTTTTTTTCTTGCCCAATGTCTCTCCCAAGCGATCTGGAGGGCCAGGAATATGGGTGGATCGTCGGCTAAGCGGACGATCTGGGCAGTGAGGAAAATCGCGACTCGGTGGGCTGGCACGGGAGGGACCAATGATCGAGCGGCCGTACTGATTGATACGCCGGGCTCAAGGATACTACCTCTTCGGAAACCATTCGCGGGACTCGCTCGGTTGAATGGGCTAGTATCCACCGGGAAAGGCTTCATGTATGCCAGCTCATGTGGTTACTTTGTGGGGCCCATGAGTCCAAGTCTGCATTTCGTGAGGAGAGACCGCGAAGGTGGCAGGCAACAGGGCATAGGGACGAGGGGCCGTTCGTAGGAGCGGACTCCGTGGCATATGATAGTCTCTTTTTCCCCCCTTGTCGGATGAGAGCATGTGTGTATGTGTGTGTGTGTGTAGTATATATGTCAGCAGAGAGATGGTTCGATCAGGGTAGACTATGGCTCAACCCAAAGAGATGGCGAGCAAATACGTTGGATGTCCCTCAAACGTGGTGTAGCGGTACGGGCAAAACCTGGGGTCGGCCACCCATTAATTGACTTTCTCCTTTGGGCAACGCGAGGGAACCTTACCTAACACCGTATATACCAACGACGTAATGAATATCTGAGCTTTTCAATCGGGTGAAATCGCGTCAGATATCGACCTGACCTTGTGGTACCTTACTGTACCTCTCAACATTCCTCTCTTGCCAAACACGTATGAAGATCTGCCCCCGTAGACTGCCCTACCGGATCCCCACAAAAGGAATGCGGTCCCGAGACACGAGGGGGGTCCAATTGCTTTGTGATAGTCTTGCATCATTCGAAGAAGGGATACATTAGGTAATTAGAGAATTAAGAATAAAAAACACAAGTAGTCATTTATCAAGAGGAGTCCGGCTCCTTGCGAGGTGACAGCTGGTTGGTTGGCTGCAACGGATTCGGCGGTAGGACGGGGTCATAAGCCACGGCAGGCTTCTTCTAGAACTAGAGAGTGACCAGGCAAAGTAGCAGTGATATCAGAAAAAAATACTCAACCACGACAACATCGCGTAGCTTAGCACGATATGGTGACAGGGTAGCCAACGAATCGGCACCTATCCATCTTATGGATGTTACGCTAGTTCTTGCATTCGAGTAGAAACAGGGAGCTGTGAGATAGAGAAAGAAGGAGAGAGAAGATTGCGTCCTGACGCGCACGGGATCGGATCCAGGTTCCCACGGCACTCGTGATTCAGGAGTCGTATCGCGGACTCCTCTTCCTTCTCCTCCTCCTCCTCACGAGCCCAACGCGGATGGAAGCTTCTCGCTATTCTCGTGAACAGGATTGAGCGGGACGTTGGGCTCTCGTGAAGGGTTTCTTAGCGTACGCGAACTAAGTACGAAATAGGAGGGAGATATGATGAGGTCGAAGCCTGGGCGCAGGAAGACGACGAAGGATAATCAAGGTTAGTCGAGGTTTTAGTGAATTGGGTCAAGTGAGAGAAGAGCACAAGAAGCGCCACGGCGGAGAGAGATGCACCAAAGATGAACATGCCGCCTACGGCATTCGAGGTCGTACAAGGTTTCGTCCTACATGTCGTACAAGGTGCGCTAAAAAAGGGGGGGGATGGTCGAGTTCGGTGTTGGGATCCCCTCTCTACCACCTATGCAAGTTACTTCGTTACTGTACATATAAGCGCGCACATGCAACGCTCCCCTCTCTACTCGATAGCTAAATAGAAGTGCATTTTGGTTCAATGCATGTTCCTACATGTGTTCGTCTTCTTCTTCGCCATTCATTGCCTTCTTCTGGCCAGCATGCAACTTTGTTGTTGTTCATCGTCTGAACGCGGGGGGATCCGAGCGCATGGATCAAGCCAACTTGGCAGACCCCGGAAGCTGGGATGAAAATCATCATCCATTTAAGAGTGTATTAAGGTCTATATGTATGCAATACTTGCATACCGCAGCTATGCATTCCCATTCCTACACATGCATAGGTAGCATACGTGCATAGGTATGTAGGTATAATCTCATGCGTACATAGGTAGGGACCATAGTTAGGGACCGCAGGGTACTTGTAGGGAGGTAGGGGGGGGGGGCCAAAGTAAGGGTTGAATCAGGGTAGAGTGGTACTACATACATATCCATATGCATATCATTGTACATTGCCCACAACTGGCCTACATATCATCCTTACCCCATACCTACCTCTCTAATAATAGGTAGGAGGTTACGTTTATCCCCTTATTTTCTGAAATGCAGACATGTGTGTATGTATGTATTATCAAAGTATACATTTCTCCTAATTTCATCCTCCCTGTTCGAAACAACGTTTCTCCTTTCACGCAACGCACGATTCTCTCTCTCTTCTCTCTTCTTTGTTCAACATCGTTTCGTTTCGTTTCTTTTTCTTCTTCCCTCTCCTTTTTTTCATTCTCTCTTTTTTTTTCATATTTCCTCCCCACTTGCGTACTGCGTATCTCACAAAATCACCCGACGGGCCCGAGTACCCGCCAACCCGGTCAATGTTCGCCGTAGTTGGCAGTACAGCTTATCCCTGTTTTTTGCTTTTTCTCATTCGCTCTGTCCGACCTGAGAAATGTTCGTCCAGAACTTCTTCTCCACTCCACCCATTTTCACACCCAGCAAGCAGTAGATACCTACCTACTTACATAGAACCACGGCATACCCAGCATACGTACACAACGTACATCCTCAACAGCACGATCTGCCTGTCTCGAGAGCTACCAGTCAAATAGAGTCTTCTGACGCCATACCCGCACAACGAAACAGGTGCCAATTCAGGTGCCAAGAGTGACCACGACCTAACCTCTCCTCTGTCCCACGTTTTTTTTTTTACCTCGATATTCAAAGACCCCACTTAGTAACTGGCGTGTACTCGTCAGAAATTCACTGTTTTTTTTGTGTACCTATCGAAGAGTATGGCTGCATCGGGCTCTCACCACAACGGTAATGGTGCTTTTTTACCGGGATATGGGGTATTGCTCAAACCATAAGAAAAAAAGAATAATACTAATAATAATATTTCTCGACTCTGCCAATATTACTATTATTATTAATTATTAGTATTATTATTATATCGGCTTGGAATCCGTGGGTTTGGCGAATAGAGCGAGGGCCCCCTTCTGCCGCGAGCCTCCCGCTGTGCGCTCAATGATTTTTCGGATACGTACATGCTTGCTTTCCTAACTCACTCTTAACAAGGCACTAAGACGCCAGCCGCATTCGACGCGGCAATCGTGGTCCTTTGAATCTGGACTTTTTTTTTTCACTTCCCCCTGCCTGCGATATACCTCCTCGGCCCTTGTTTCGGGGCTCTGACCTACCAGGTAGAAAAAAGTCTATATAAGTACGGCCGTAGGCATCCGGATCTGGTCGAAGCATACCACACACCATCCATCATTATCCACGCTCGTCTCGTCGCTCTTACCACCCAGCTCTCTCTCTTTCTCTTCCACCCCTTGCTGTCTTTATCCACCTTCCTTTGCTAGAACTTCCCCTCCTTCTATACATCCCCTCTCTATCTCGTCGTTAGACTCCTCTTCATCATGACCTGCTCGCATGCTCACTGCTCCCGCTCGGAGACCCAAGTCAACCACTGCTCGCAATCAGCATCCAGCGACGCCCATCCCTTGGTTGACTTGTCCGGGACTGTATGTAACGCTGTCTGCCTGCGAGAGTACAATATTTTCTAACCATCTCCTCAAGGCACCTGGGAAACGCTGCCCTACCTGCCAGGGGAAGGGTCAGGAGGTCTGGGTTCTGCCTGGACGAGACTGCCCGTACTGTGGGACTTACGTTGCCTAAACCTCAATCTCGTTCTCTTCGTTCTCTTCAAGTTAGTCACCAACCACATAGCGATGTTTCCAGACTTTTCGACTAACTTTGAAAGTACCCGCAGGCGTGGTCAGGGGACGAGCTCGACCTGGGCTCCGTCACGATGATTACAAATGCGAATTCTCCAACTTCCTTCTCTGCAAAGTTCGAAAAGTCTGGTCTTGACCTTGTCCCGGTCGAACGGCAGGGTCTATCGAACTCGCTAAGATCTAGCGTCCTAGAAAAGAAAAGTGTTTTGGGGTGATGCATACCAAAGTACACGTCATTTCATAGTCATTGGCTTGTTGGCTTAAAAAGTCGGTGTCTAGTCCGGGGATCGCAGACATGCAACTTCCTGTTTCTTTCATATTATTTTTGCTTTCCGGGGGTACGGGGGTTGGGAGAGGGGCGTCCCAATAGACTCGAGATCGGCTGGTTAGACGTAGGCGAGCATGTAGAACGGCAATACCCAGAACGTGGAGGCTAGCCTTCGCGTGTCTATGAGGACAAGAAAATCATTACGGCGACTGAAGTTCTTTCCATATGTCCCATATCTGCGGTGAGCTTGTGCAGTAGCACGCAGCCTAGGCATGAGCTTTCGGGCGAATCATGGTTGGTGTGGGTGAGCTAGGTCGAAAACTGGAATGGGACGGGCGTGCTTCTTCCTCCTGTGATTCGTCCGGGAAATAATCATCTTAAACACAAGCGACTGTACCGGCTCCGATATCATTCGCTCTCTATTCCCTGTCAGCCCTGTCAGGCTCGGGGGTGAGGCTCATGGGGGTTACAGTTAGTGAACACAGTGCAAATTTGCCGGCAGGGTCCTCCTGGAGCGGAGGTGCGCGTCGGTAGAGGCGGCGTGGAGTACCACCAGGGACCACGGGCCCGGGGATGACCGACTACCGAATAGGGAATGCGGCTTGGGTCATCAGGCCGGTGGAGGGTACATGTAGGATACTTATGAGGCTCCGGTATCCAATCTTGGTTCGGGATTTTCTTGGTCGTGGTATTCCCGACGTTACACAGCAGCACGCGGGTTTACACCCCTCGGTACCTGATTTTCAATAGACCGGGTTGGGGGGACCTGACAAGCTTTTCCACCCTTGGTTCCAGCACTCAGCTATCGCCCCCCTCATTGGCCACCCCGTACCTCGTGCAACGCCTACTTCTTCTTAGCTTGCATTCGTCTTAATATATAACTAGTCATAAAGACCCCTACGGTGACTCGTCGAGAAATGTGACGAACGAGCGCCCTTATGCCATCAGCAGACGTGGCGCGCGTAGAGCTGAGGACGGACTTGCTCCATCTAGCAAGAAATGCCGGACAAGCCGACGCCTTAGAGGAAATGGTTTGCTGGAAAATGTATTTTGACGTTATGATGACATAGTAGGTGATCAAGTAGTTTAAGCATGAGAGGTGACAGAAAATGGTGATGAATATGTGATTGCTCCGAAATATGTTCAGCTGGTTTGAGGCGTGAAGAAAAAAGAGTAGGTAAGATACAGAAGACAGTACTTCAAAGTAGTGCGGGAGAACGGATTGCTTATTCAGGGGTTTCCGAGCTGGTCACATGCTTATGTATGTATGTAGGTACAACTCATCCCAGCTGTGTACATGTATGTTGCTCTTTTCTTCGCCTTGGCTTGGGTCACTTCCATGTTTGTTCACTTATGGCAACTTCCTTCTTCCCAATTCACCTACCTACCTACCTACCTGCCTAAGGTGTGGAGAGAGGAAAAGACACCCACCTACCTCGCTCAACAGACATAAAACAGACAGAAATAGGAAGCTAGGGTCCCATAAATGCAAAGTATCCACTAATCGTGCCGAAAAGGAAGCAGGTGGTTGCTTTCTCATCGAGGTCAATCGTATTGGTTGGGTGGTAATTACTTAGTATATCGACTACTACGTCACAGAAGTGTGGGAGCACCAACTTAACAAGCTCGACCCTTCGCTCCCCTCCTGCCCCATGAAAGCATTGGCATTTCCTGTTTCTACGAGGGAAAGGGAAAGGGGGCCATTGGGACTTAATTAGAAAGCTTACCTAATTCAGCTATACAGGGGAAGTACCAAGTTTCTCAAATGACATATCACATTCTGTTTCCTCCTTGGACAAATTCCCCGGTCTCATTTTTGGCTTTTGGCTTTTGGCTTTTTGGATATCCTATACCGATTCCCACTTCTTGTCAGCACGGCACGTCTTTCATTACCATTACCAAAACAAAAAGATAATTTAATTATTAAAATGACTTGTCGCATGTCCGAGTGCTGCCACATACGGCCCAACGGGGTGAGATCCAAGCTCAACCATGACAAGACCACCAGCCCCGGCGCCAGCTTCTACTACTGTTCCATTCATAGCGTCTACCACTGTGTTTCTCCCAAACCCCATAGAAGGCTCCCCCAGCCTGTCTGTGGCGAATGCGCCTGGCTCTTCTTCAGGTTCCCGAAAGAAGCCATCGGGCACCCAGACTCCGATATCCTAGCTACCACAGGACCCAACGATGGAGCCGAGACCGCTCCTTGGCATGAAGACACGCTGGGCTCGTACTTTGACCTTCAGCCTGACCTAACAACTAGCATTCTAAGTGACACAGAGCCTATGACCGGAATTAAGCGTCCGTTACCCACCATCCAAGCGACACTCGATACCCTCAACGAACGCGTTCGCAGTAACAACAGAGCAGCACCGAAAGGTAGTCGAAGGCATCGTCATCGTCACTCCGATTCAATCAGTAGCACTCAAAGTTTCGATATTCAGAAGCGCGGAGAGTAGAGCTCGGCATCTGATCGGAGTAAACTAGATGCGGATGCAGATGGCGACGTCACGATGAAAGATGTTTCATCGCCAACGATACAAGACGTTCCACCTTTGCCCACCAACATCGTACACCTACCGATTCGGCGGCAATGTGATGGAGATCGTGGCTGTCCATTACGATTCGTACCGTACGACAACCCAGCTGTCTTCGACGTAAAGCCAGCACAGTGGCATCGCAGTCACCAAGGCGTCTTTCTGTTCCGCTATACAGACTTCCGTGGCTGGCCCGCCGTGCAGCCTGTAGCCAACGAGCGCCGTATCAAGTCGTATTTGAAGCCACTGGACGAATGTGACGAAGGCAAGTGCGACAAGATCCTGCTCGAGGCCCGCTGGTGGTGTTGTTAGGCACAAGGCTTCAGCGATCTGGAGCCCGAGCTGCGCTAGGTGCTGACGCTCATCTTTGATCTCGTGAGTGTGTTGATCGCGAAGCAGAAAGCAGCCATAGAGATAATGCCAATGATGGGGCGTGGCGCGATCATGAACGCAAATATGGACCCTACCGAAATGCTCTGGGAGGGCCGATACTACCTACACAATCTATTCACCATCGTTCAAGGCATGAAGGAGACGTTTGACATCGAGAACTTGAACATCCCTCGTTTCTCCTGGTTCCCTGGAAATTAAAGCGTGGCGTGGAGCACCTTGCTTTTCAGTAGCGTTTAACCCCTGTTTTATTACTCGGTATGGGTTAAAAACAAGCGTACAGGTCAATCATTATCAACAACTGCTCACCCACGGGAAATAATACGGGGAAAGGTATTGGTTACTTAGATATACATCAAAGCTTGAATACCGGGTAGGTACCCAATATGGTCGTTACTACTTATGTGGGCTCTCAAGCATGAAACCTGTGCAGGTTGTGTGCAAATGTCGATCGTGGCTCTCTCTATTCATGAACATGAAGTGAATATGGTTAGTTTTTTCAAGGTACATAAATCAAGAATAACAGAGATAAACTCCGGCTAACTGTTTTAGAATACCAAGTTTCACCACCCCATGAATATCTTGCTTTCCAGACCATATGAAAAACAACTACCCTTCATATCCAACATGATCCTTTTCGATCACCCTACTCTGTAATATTGATCTCCTGTGGGTCTTCGACATACCATACCTCATATTGCTGCTGCATTGCAACGTAGTAGTATGTATCTGTTTCTTGCTCCGGCCACTAATGTGAAGTTAACATATCGAATAAACTAATATATAAAAAAACACCCCAGTATATAAGGTATCCAGGAAGAATGGGCTTGGTAAATCGTGGTGAAGATGTAGACATAAATAAGAACACGCACTCACCCCAACAATATCTTTCCACACTATTACAATCCCGAACACGCTGGTGAGAAAGGCCACAACGGATGTTAAGATCGGGTCCACGTTGTCGTACACCATAAGCGAGACCAGAGCATAGTCGAAGGCAAACATGCCTACCGCAATATACTTTTGCGCAATCCTATATCCATCCGTCGTCGTCTTCGCCGGCCAGGGGTTGATATATCGATGTGCCACCATGTAGGCCCCACACACCGCTATCAAAGGAGTGGCGAGGATTGCGATTGCAGGATCGATTTCCTTCATTTTCGTGATGCTATTCGTGGTATAGTATTGCTGTTTTTTGGCGTTGATGTAATGTGGTTGGATTTTTAGGATGCGAAATTTGTTAATGTTCCAAGCGAAAGGTGATAGGTTTATGAAGACCGTGCAAGCATTATATCACATCTATGGGATTTCTATATGTGGTATATTTGGCTTCTTGAGGACAGACCCTATAGTGTAAAACCAATCTAACCTCACCTTGAAACTTTGATTTTACACGCTTGGACGAATTTTATGCTTCGTATGGTGTCTGTGTTTCTGTTATCTACCTAGTTCTTGGATTAGATGAGGAAACTTGAGGAAGGCCTATGACCTGAAAGATGCAAAGTAGGGGTCAGCTATGAAGCGTAAAGGGGGAAGTTTCAACAACTCAATCAAAGCTCGGACACCTAAGCAACTTCAAAACCACGATCGAGAATCGTTGTTTCGATATGTAACCTTACAAGCATCCAAAAGACGTTCCTCTCTCTATTTCTTCACGGGAAATTTCCAAATTTCTTACGTCAAATATTTTCCATCCACTCTCGGAATACTTGGACAGCAGACAGAATAAATCAAACCAAAACAATGGCCAAATCGATCCGCCACGAAACCACGGACCATGTGCCGGTCAAATTCTTCGACGACAAGGAGCGACTAAACATATGGAGGCAATGTACCGGAATGCTTGCTTTTACACTGCTCATGCTGTCCTACAACTGGAACCTCATGTATATCGCGTTTCCAGAATCCGCCGTCCTCAAGGGTGGTTTTCGCATTCTGATTTTCGTTTTTATCCTATCCGACATCCTATTTCTTGTCATGCAAATCGTGAGTTAACCTTTTTCTCTTGCTTTCTTCTGCACTGGAAGATAAATAGATACATACAGTACCTATACGTCTAGATCTCGGTGTATAGGGGGTCGGTGGATGCTGATTATACAAGTAGAGATACGCCTATCTACTCTACCGAGAATATTGGCCACAAGTCTCCCCGTGCGACGAAGAGATGGGTATTCCGTTGGAAGACATGTCGCGGTAGCAGCATCATGCAGAAGATTTCCCCAATTGCAGAGACCTTGGTGGGTTTAGCAAAGGGGGATGGATGGAGGGAGGTGGCACTGAAGGATGAATAGCGAAACACTCATCCTCTATTGAAAGAGATGAAAGTAATACTTGTCAACAATTTCCTCGTCGTTGTATAATTCTTTGCCATGGATAGGGGGTGGTTTACACTGGTTGATAGGCAGCGAGCATTGCTTCCGCTTACGACAGCGTTCGGCCAAATAGAATGTCTACAGAAAAGCAGATGTAGAAAAATAAATTTGATTCAATTCATGTGCCATCAACTCTCTTCAGGCGACATCATTCCGTACCAATGAGAAGGAGTGTGCAAAAGTCTTACACCGTAAACACACGTTCTTCAAATCCCTCACAATTCCTCCCTAAACTCCATTCCAGCAGTTTCCCTCACCCCATCGCCACCACCATCACCATCCACAAGCCGACCAACACCCACCCCAAACTCCAAATCCGCATCCGCATCCACAGCCGTAGCAACAGCCACCGGCCCCGCGATCCCATGCCGAACCAGCGCACCCCCGACAATCTCGCCCTCCCGACACTGCCCCGCCAAGTACACCTCGACATCGACCTCCGCGCACCCGGGGAGCCAAGTCTTGCGGTTGTGAAACGCGACGTACAAGATCCCCGAGCCGGGCTGGAGACAGTACCGAGCGCGGCCCTGGTGGAACCCCGGGTCGAACCAGCGCAGGAGGCCGTCCACTACGCTGAACGTGCTGGCTATGGTGCCGGTGGTGTGCCTTGTGATTAGGAGGGGCTGGAACATGATGTCTCGGTCTGTGGAGATGGAGTTAGTGTTGGAGTTGGAGTTGGAGTTGGTGTTGGAGTTGGTGGTGGTAGAAGAGGAGAGACGGCCGTGGGTTAGAGTGAAGGGTGTTGCGGCGCGGCAGCTTTGGGCGTTGGTGCATCCGGTGGCGTCGATGAAGAATCTGCTTTGCTGCTTGGGTTGTTGGTGCTTGTCGATGGCGCCTTGGTCTGGAGCAGCGTGGATGTGGTTTGATGGGTTGCTGATGGGCACGACGGCTAGTATGATGGAAGTATCGGGGATGTGTGTGATGCCTGGGAGGTTGGTGGAAGTGCTGCTGGGAGATGTGGCGCTTGTTGGTATGGAAGTTGTCGCCACAGCGTTGATTATTGGTGGTGAAGATGTCGTCGTTGTCGTCGTTGTCGTTGTCTTTAGGGAAATGGTTGAGGTTGTGGTTCTTGGGATGGTTGTAATACTCCTGGGCAATACATCTTCGCGGTTCAAGGCTTGACTATTAACCAGCACTGACAGGACCAATAGGCACGTTGCTGATGCGACTCGGGCTTTGCGAGATAGCTCCATAGTGTCACTCAGATAAAGCTGAAGTGTAGACTACTGCTCAGTGACGATATACTCTTAATTGTGTCGTATAGAGGAAAAAAATATAGTTGGCAAGAGATATAGCAAACGGAAGAGACTGTTAAAATATTCCTAATTAAAAAGGGGGCACCAGTTTACCTAACCTCTAGCATTAATGTTGCTGTTGGTGTGGCTACGGTAAAGCTTGAAGATTCACAGGAAAGGCAAGAATCTGTATTGGCGCAATGATGGCGCTCCCTGGTTTGACTCAGATTCATCCCCTAGAAGCCCCTTTGAATTGAATTTATGCTGATCGCCAAGTTCGCAAGGCCCTTGGAATGATGCTGAACATACTTGCCGGTGTTAATTCCGACTCCTAGAACTGGACGATGTGGTTTTGCGTACGTAAGGCAGCTTGTGAAGGCCATCGAGATAAACCAGTCCAATCTTCCAGATTTAAGGTAAAATATTACAATGAGCATGCTGTTTTTTTCCTGTTCGTTTGGTCCAGTTTTGCCTACATTGATCGCTTGGTCAGCATCTGAAACTAATTGTAGGCACAAACTATATCGAATGGCTGTCCTGCCAAGATTTAATATGCGCATGTCTCAGTGCCATCGGAATATTGATTTATCAATTCTGGAACTGTGCTGGGGACACCCAACCGAGCACATGCTGTAAATAGAGTATTGAGAATGACGCCAGCCCTTCCAATCATGTCCTAGACCGATCCCTGACTCCCTTGATGTCCCTGAACAATTCTCTACATGTATTTCAACCCTCAAACTCAACAATTCTTTGTGTGGTAGAACTTGATGTCCTCGGTCTCTCTTGTGTAACACTGGTATCGAGGATCGACTTCCCTTGTCCTTCTTGGCCCTTGGTGGCTCCAGCTTCGGCATCGGCTCCATCCAACAAATCTCTATCAGAAGATCTCACACTTCTGCGCTCCGGGTCCCCACCATATCCAGTTGGACGTGGACCCTGAAGATCCTCCTCCTCTTCCTCCTCGTCATCTTTCTGTCCGGGCACTGCATTCTTTTCTAACTCGCGTTGCGCTTCTTCCATTCGTCGTCGGACTTCGGCGGCAACGCGTGATGCATCTGTGACAATGTTGTCTAGGACACCACGTAGGCTACGACCAGCACCAACAACTCCTGCCTGAGGGACCGGGACGGGGGCGGCGGACGCACGCCCGAAGCTCATGTTCGAGAATGTGGTAAGAGACGAGCCTGACTGACTAGCTGAACTTGCCAGACCGTCGATGAGATGCAATGAGGTAGGGAACGATGATTCGAAGAATTGTTCTAATAGTTCATCTGCGAGAACTACCATACGGAATGTAGGCAATGTTATGTGTAATGGATTGGAGGGATCCAAGGCTGCGTTGGCCTTCTCCGACTGCGCCTTGGATACAGCACGCCTGTCGCCATTTTCGGTGTCAGGTTTGCCTAATGCTGGGGGGATTGGTTCTCCCAAGTCTGGCTTTTTCTTGGGAGATTTAGTGCTTTCTGATGGGCCGTCAAAAGCGAGCAAATCATCCTCCTCTTCGTCTTCCTCATCATCAATGACAAAAGCATCGTTATTATCAGTTGCGTCATCCGTCTCAGATGCCGATACCACTTCGCTTGCATTGTGGTAGCTCGGATGGTCTGGGTCTGCATATTCAAAGCAGCGCCTGATGAATGCACTCACGCTTCCTAGGAAACGCTCATTAATAGTACCCCCGATAGGTGGGCTCAATGAACCATTGACAGAATCACTTAATCCGCTTAACACTGGAGTGGAGTTATTGTTGCTCAATGATCCTTCGAGTCCACGACGTGAGAGGAACAAAAGCGCTTCGGATATACGAAGGATGCCTTCCCGATCAACCTTTCCATCGCCATCATCGTCGTATAGTTCGAAAAAGTAGGTGATAGTGCCCATGATATCGCGTTTGCCCTTAATTTGAGCGAAGCCGGTCACAACGTTTTGCAACGTCAACGTGGAGCTAGAATCCACATCCCACCTTCTGAATAATCTCTGCATGAACTCGTGATCAGCCGGTTCAGGATTGCCGCCCCAAGGGGATAGTGGATTAGCGTCTGACCGTCTGAAGCTGCCAAAGTAGGATTCCGATGTGTCACGCCTAGGAGATACTGGTGCATCCGAGATAGCCCACTTTGATACGCTGGCTAGGAACTCTCGGAAAGCATCGTAATCCATCAAGCTGGTGCTAGGACCAAGGCCTACACGCCCTTTCTCAACACCATGATCGTGATGTTCTGGAAACGCTTCGGTGACTCGTGTCCTGTTGGCCTTGGAGCGGCGCTGTTGCTCTTGAATAATGAGATCTCGCTGCTGCCGCTCGTATAGTATACGATAAAATCTATCGTAGAGAGCTCCCAACTCATCCTGGTTTAACAACTTGCTATCAGGTCCAAGATTTCGAATGGCAGTACGTTTGGCGAAGTTCTCAATGTTATTGAGAACCGCATCCTTGTTCTTCAATCGCGAGTCTTGTATAGTACTGTGAGTTATTCCCGAGAACTCTTTGAAAGCTACCACCATGAGTTCTTGGAACCGGTTGATAGCTCGCAGCTTAGGGTTTTCGGATTTGGGGTGTGCGGATTCGTCGAGACGCGAGAAATATGATTTTAAAACGGAAATGAAGGCACCATCGTCCGCAGCATCCAGTAACTCCTCGCCGTTAATCCTGAGAATGGCCAGTCCAACCTGAAAGAGGACTTTGGGCCCTTCGACAAAAAAGACATCCAAGACCCTGAATGCAAAAACTAATGGCATGGAATTGATATACAAGGAGAGAAACCAAGGCAATGAAACCACAGAAAGTTGTACGTCGCTCTTGACAAGATGTTCCCACAGGATTGGCATCGTCTTCTCCACGAGAGACTCGAATACCTTCTGATCCAGGAGCGTGCCGTACATGGTAGATGAATAATATCCCGGGACAAGTCTATCGCACAGAGCCGAAAGCAGGAAGAAAGCTTGGGCTTCCGACATGTAGATCAGCAAAGCAGCCACGACGATATTCATAGCCTGGCAATAGCCGACCTCGGGGTTTACCCAACTGTATGCCGTGAGTACTCTTCGTAGTCGGTTGATACCATCTTCGCTTTGAAATCCGGGATATTCTGGAAGACTCCGGTTAAGGTCTTTCTCTATCTCGTCTATAGCTAGCGACTCCTTCCCGGAAAACTTGGCGAGTGTGTCGGTGTATAGGGTGGGATTTTCAAGTCGTAGGTATAGAGATCCGCAGGTTAATTCCCAGGTCTCTCCTCGAAGTCGGTTCGGAAGACCGACTCTGATAAGCTTGTGAAAGGTAGGTTGGCGTATCAAGGTCGCATTCCGACCATTGTCCCTGAGATACTCAGCCCACAATCTCATCTTGGCCCGATCTCTGAGCTTCTTCGGGTCGCCAGGATATCGAAAAATCATGCCCAGTCCCGCATCGGGTGGGTTCGCATTCTTCTTATCTTCTGGTCGAAGGAAATATTCCGAGTAGCACTCGCCCACGACTTTTTTATATCTCCCAACACTACCCACGGCACCCCTCAGACCTTTCTTAAGGCCATCGCAAAACCTCTCGCATGCCGGACGGGTAGCGGCAAGATGTAAGGTTATTCTCTGCTCCCTCAAATCCTTTTTCTCCCCCTGCGCGTCCTTGTCCTTGTCCTTGTCCTTGGCCGATTCTTGCGAGATGCCATTCCAAGTTGTAATAGCGAGGGCGAACTGGTGTTTTCAACGTTAGCATGGGCTATCCTGCTGGCCTCGAGTATATCACATTTTGTCTCGTACCTGGGAATTTTGACTATTCAAACGCTCGACCCGCCTGATGGCACAGAGGGGAAATGTGAATCCATTCCCGCTCGGACCAGCGCCATGCGTCTGACCGGTAAAGGCGGCTGAACTTGAAGGACTGGCACCCTGTGCAAAGCTGGTCGGTGTAGTCGAGAAGCACATATACGCCTCGGACAGGTGTAGTCTGCCAGCATAGTGCCAGCCTCGATCTCGTTCTTTGTCACCCTGAGTAACGTTGGATGGCGGTATGGTCAGCTCGGCGGGTATCTCGTACAAGGGCGTCTGGGAGCTAGGAAGTCGGAACTGATTCTGGAATAAGGAGGCCTTTGATGGGTTTCTGTCCGAGTTGGTCAGATTCAGTCCTTGCATAGGATCAATCAGCTGCTGAGCAGCGGACTGAGCCTTCTGCACAAAGCTGCTGAAGTTGTTGAACATGGTTCAAGACTTTGCAGCCGAGTCAAGTCCATGAATTTGTGGTTTTAATTCATTTCTAGTCCTTGTTATCAAATAAACAGAATGTCGAGCCAAAGAGCGATTCGAGGTCTAGATAAAAACAAATGAATTGGTCTTATCCTCGCAGTTGTTGAAAATGGCAAGGCGTGAGACGTTGTCGTGTATAAGGAGAGAAGGAGTTGCAGGTGGTTCGTGGGGTCAAGTTAATAAGTCACTTGCTCAGGAACGCAACAGCAGGTACGTAGGCGGCAGGGTCACGCTAAAACTGTCTGCTGGTTCAATGCCGCTTTGGCCGGTCTTCAGCCTCAGGAGGGTTTGTAATGCTGCTCCATTGTGGCTGAAGCTCTCAATCAATGTACATAGTACCTTGGAGGCAGCTAATACCAATAAGGCTAAGTAAGGGCTGAATTGAAACGTGCAACTTTCATTCCCCGTACCCCCACCCACGTTGTCCTATTTTAGTCATCCATTTTACGGGAATACCAATACCGTTAGACCGAATCTCGATTCTCTTTCAACTCATTCGATCGCAATTGAATTGATGCCAACCGGTATCGAACAGACTCACATCTATGAAAACCAGTATGAGCAATTATGTACCTACTATGTCTAACTATTCTTGAAAAGCAAGTGATATTCATCCAATGTTCTTAGTACCGCACAATCCTACAGTATAAATTGTAGCCATATATACTCCCTCACCAAAGCTCGTAAGGTACCTTATTAGTTGATTTCCTTTTACGGCCTAGACTTAATTCCTAGGTCATGTAGCTAATACCCACTTTCGTCACCTGCAACAATTTCACAGTTCCTCCCCGCTTGGGTTCGGCAACAAACGTCATCGCTACAAGGCTGGAAGATCGCACCGCGCCGCTTACTACCTGACCTGAATTAATGTGATTGCTACGATCTCTGATCAGTCCGACCTTCTTCGCCTCTAAATTGGGACGAATTCTTGTTGAACGCGCTAGGAAACGGCAAACTGTTGCGCCGTTTTTTTTTTATCAAGTTTCTCATCTAGTTGCTTTACAAAGCTTGCAACTAGTGACGGCATTTTATTCAATTCAATTCAATTCCATTCAGCTCAACTCAATTTAGTATCGTCTTTTTTTTTCTGGTTCCATTTTCTATCTAATCAGACCTACTTCGAGTCCGCAACCCGCAACTCACAACCTGCATTACATACCACTTACATACAACGAACCAACTACATAACTTTAACTCGTCGACTCGGAATATTTCATGATGGGCATATTCTAATGTGCCCAACTTCGCATCAATCTGCCCAACAACCCAATTCCTAATTCCTCATATACACAAGCTTCCAATATATCTCTAACAAAAACCGCCTCCACGGATAGATACGATCTGTCGTCGGGAGATGGGTGCCATCTAATTGAAGCCGACAATCGCAAGAAAAAGCATTTAGTTCAGCTGGGGCATCTGAGGAGGATCTCCAATTCATTTCGGATGAATCTTAAAAAGATGGCTGCCACGGTCGCTAAGCCCGGCATCATCCCGCGTGTTCTACAGGAGCACAACCTACACCCCTTCTCTAACACAGACACCAATGTCGTCTCGAAACCCGAAGAGGATGTGGAACCCAAAGTGCCACCGCAACACCAACGGCTAAAGCTAACTGACTTTGCCCTCGTCCGAACATTGGGAACAGGTGAGTTGTCTGGCGCATTGCGCGAACTATAAATCATCCACCAACTTACCTAGTATGCGCCGTTACTAAATATCCGGGTGTCACAGGTACCTTTGCCCGAGTCTGTCTAGTCCGCCCCGCCACCGGTACCGACGATGAGCGTGCGAAAGTCTTTGCGCTCAAGATTCTGCGCAAGGCCGAGGTCATCAAGTTGAAGCAGATCGATCACGTTCGCGACGAACGTCGCATCCTAAGTGATGTCGCGGGTCACCCCTTTATCACCGAATTAATTACCACCTTCTCCGACCACGACTCACTTTACATGCTGCTCGACTACGTCCCTGGAGGTGAACTTTTCAGCTATTTGCGAAGACATCGACGATTCCCGGAGGAGTGGGCTCAATTCTATGCCGCCGAGATTGTGTTGGTGCTCGAGTACCTTCACGACGAACAAGGCGGCGTAGCGTATCGCGACTTGAAGCCTGAGAACCTCCTTCTGGATGGACAGGGACATGTCAAGCTGGTAGACTTCGGGTTCGCGAAGAGACTCGGCAGCAGGGATAGCAGACCTGTTGAGACGTATACCCTTTGCGGTACACCAGAATACCTGGCTCCGGAAGTGATCCAAAACAAAGGTCACACGATTGCCGTAGACTGGTGGGCATTGGGTATACTCATCTATGAGTTTCTGACCGGCTATCCTCCGTTCTGGCATCAGAATCCTATTGAGATCTATAAACAGTTAGATATTTCCATTTATATCACATCTAACATAAAACTAACACGATCATAGGATAATCGAGAAGCCGGTGCTCTTCCCCGCCGAACCCCCTATTTCACCTAACGCGCAGAATATCATCCGTTCATTCTGCACAGTAGATCGCTCTCGACGACTAGGCAACCTTATCGGCGGTACCCAGCAAGTCAAGACACATCCCTTCTTTGAAGGCATCGACTGGAACGCGCTCTATCAGCAGCAGATTCGACCGCCGATTCAGCCTAACGTGCGATTTCCCGGTGATGCCCAGTGTTTCGACGTGTATCCGGAGGATGACGGCAAGCGAGACCCGTATACAGACGAGCTGTCTCGTCAATACGATCACTACTTCGAAGGATTCTAAAAAGGTAATGCCTAACGATGGGTTTTTTTGACTACCTACCTAGATGGTGGCTTAGCGTGATAAAGGGGTGGTTGGCTATCTTTGATTATCTAGGGGCAAATTTCGGCCATCTAATCACGATGTACTTATGGGGCCTACGTCCGCACGAATTCTGGAGTCACGGGGGAAGCGTTTGGTTTATACTATATAGGTGCCGCTACAGGATAATATGGCGTCCTCCATGATCATAGGAACTGATTGGTTTATACCGCGGTCCTACTTGTACAATAAATAAAGCGTAAAATATTTGGTTTAGCATTTCGCTGCTTCTGCAGCATTTCGTTTTTAAGATCCGTGACTGTCTCGAAAATGAAACTAAGCGCGAGAAGCATGCGGCTACAGATGCTTACATATCGCAACCCAGGTGGTACGGAGATCACATCAGGGGAGGGTCCGTTTGCGCACCACTTTCACTTGGAAGTTTTAGGCTACTTAGATTAGGTAGTAATGGAAAACAATTCCCAACACAATCACTCGAGAGTGTAAGACCGGCAGCTAAGAACTTTGAGGGCGTATAGCGAGCATGAGCAGCCAGCTTACATATAGGTACCTAGGCTGCCTAGGTGTCTACTAACTAGGTACTATAAAACTCCGATAGTCAGCCCGCTGAACTAACGGTACCAACTTGGAAGTATTTCTGGAAATATTTAGGTACTTCTGGATCTATCAGCTTCGTTATGACGATGTGTCCATCCGTAGCTGAGCACCATACCTACGTATCATTTAAAGGTAGTAAAGCGAGACTACCTGGGCAGCGAACTACCCAACCCTTTTCTTGTTGTTCATATCCCGGATGTATGGGTGCATATAAACCCGGATAGTGACAGCATGATGCTATAAGCATTGCTACATTGGCAACAAAATGGTGTTAGTATCATGATCTAGTACTGATATACGATTGGCTTTTATCGTCTACTCCTTTCATACACCACAAGTACTCTTCAGCTACTCTTGCATATGTTATTGGAGGAATAGTTGCAAATGCTTACCTACCTAAGTTATTTTAACTTCGTATTACCATGTGGGATATATAATCTGGTTGAAATTTTTCTATAGAATATGAAATTTCATATTCGAGTAGTCGTCGTGATGGGACCCCTGGGGGAATTTTGACTGCAAGTATCAGTGTTGGTTTACATATGAATGGATAAATGACACGAAAGGCCTCGGTGAGTCAATAAGAAGAATGTAATCTCAAGGCATTGTTGTAGTAATAAGCCTCCACACGACGCGGGATAGGGGATCAACCAACTCTAGACATGTACATATTGGTAGGTAAACATCTATCCAAGTACCCCCGTTAAGGGTTTTCGACCTCTCGTCGATGTATGAGGCCGCTCCAACGACGAAGAGAAAAATAAGACCAAGTCCTTGCCTGTGAAGTACTAATCCAAAGCAAGGGATCATGAATAGGGGCCAGCAAGCAATATTCACTGTCAAACCCCGAAAAACTCGCGGTCATGAGATAGTATTCGGTTGCCTGGGGTTTATTGCCCCTTTATGAGGAATGCATTAACTCAAGAAATTGTTGTCGAAGACACTGTTGCTTATATGTGTACCATTACGAGGACAATTGCTCCCGCCGCGATGATACGACGGCGACGTCGTTGTCGAGTAGTACAAGGGAAACGAAACGACATAAGGGGGTCCGTCAAAGTTACTGTATCTTGTAGCGAATGGTGTGGTGACAATGGCAAATCTATTCTCTGGCTATTCTTCATCCTCGGATCTGGACTGGCATAAAGTACCTAAAGATGACAGTCTACCCCCGAGTATCACTATATGTATTGAAGTACCAAGAAACCCGAGAGAGTAGAAAAATCACATCAATGCTATACTAGCGAGGCAACCAGCCAGGCAATAGACTACGCTACGCATATAAAACCGTAGCTCACCTGGACATAAGACCACAATAATAACAATAACAAATAAACCATCCATCACCGACGGAAATCCCGACAAACCTGAATCAAGCGGTCAAGACAATACCGCATAGTTGGTTAATCAACTATTACCTACCTCTCTATCCACAAGCTAGGCGCGGAAATACATGCCTGGCTTAGGCAGGCCAACATATAATAGCAGAACACCAGACGAGCATAAAACAGCAGGGGGAGCCGCAAGACCGGGGTCCGAGACACCCCAGAGTTTCTAACGGGGCCTTGGCGGATTCTTCGAGATTCAATGCTACCGCGGTGAGATTTTTCGTCTTGTCCTTATCTCGCTTACAGTCTGATCCTAGATATGTATGGCGGTGGCCATTTTGTTTACGTCCCAAATACAAGCTTAGAATCATTAGGCAAGTTGTCGTGATAAAACAGAAAGTCAGTCAGTCACGAAGAGTCAGGTAGGTTTAGTTCATGATATGTGCATCCCATTACCTTCTAGCTATTTGGACCACCCACTCCAGATCACCTCGATCTTTCTCTCCCCAAAGAATAAATAAAAAAGAAAATATGATGGAAAAAGACCAAGCCTCATCAATAAAAAATGTACAGTCGGAGCTTTGGTTTTGATCATTAAAGGGTATTTGTCATGCGCCCGACCGTTCGGGACTCTCTATTCTGCCACACACAGCGTGACATCGCACCAACTCGTACAACAACGGCAAAAACAGAGAGCCATACGAATCAAAAATAACAAGTGGTGAGCACCGCCCGATAGTTGCCTAGCCGGGGTGGCGTTTCACATCTCCTCCTCCTCCCCAAATTCCGACTATGCCGAAGCTATGCAGGCTTGTTGCTGCGCTTGGCAATCGGCAAGTGTGAAACCACCACCAGCGTTCGCCGCATCGCTGCACTTGTTGTTTTGTATCTAGCAACTAGTTAGTTCGGTTCGGAAGAGCAATGTTGAGAATTGTACTCACATCGCAGGCTCTCTGCTTAGCAGCCGACTCGTTTACAAACGTGTTGCTAGTGAGGATAAGTTAGCGATTGTACGATAGTCTGTGGTTCGTAGACGGCTTACCCGTTGACAGCAAACGGCCGACTAGCATCTCCTGAGTTTGTTACACTCGGAGCTGCGCCGCCAAGATTCTTAGTCTGTTGGTTACCGCTGTTAGCATTGCTGCCAGAACCAGTGTTTGTGTTTGAATTACTTTGGCCATTGCCATTTCCACCATTGTTGCCGCCATTGTTGCCGCCGTTGTTGTTGGCATTGTTGTTGTTTCCGTTGTTGTTTCCATTGTTGCCACCATTGCCACCACCAACTAAATACTCAGTTAGCATTCATGAAGTATATCGCTAGTAGCTCATGACATACCAGTGAACTTGTTGCAGTCATCCTGAGCACCACGTTGAGCGACAGGCATCAGAACAGGCTGGTGGTTCGCGGAGGAGAACATGGTGCAAACACGGTAGTTACCAGCTGGCAGACCACCATCGACGGTGGCCGACAGAAGTCCCTGACCGTTACCGGCGTCGTTGATACCCTTGAAGAACACAAATTGTGTAGCGTCAAGGGGCTGGCTGGGAGTCAAAGAGTTACCCATATCCTGGACAGTAACGTGAGTGTGACCAATGATCTGGCCTTGGTTGTTGAGGTCCTGAGGAGCGGAGTAGTAGGTGTTGTCAGCGTTAGTAAAGGTACCAGCCTGGAAGTTGTCAACTTGGACTTGGATGTCGAAGTCTTGGTTCGCCTCGATGTTGTCGTTGTGCTGAGGGTTGAGCAGGATGCTGGAAACCATGTTCTGGGTCGACGGAATTTTACCCATGGCTTGTAGTTATCAGTAGCTGGACCAAAGTGAGCAAGCCAGATTTATACTTACGAATACCGTTACACGAGCCCTGCTTTTGCTGGAGACCGTTCGTTAATGTCTCACCACTGCAGAAGTTGATGAAGTTGGCGTCGTCACTAATAGCTGTTAGACATCATCTGCTGGGTTGTTGAGGATAATAACTTACGTCTGCGAGGCAGCCTCTCCTGCGGCTTGATCCGGGTCACCATCAGACTGAGAACCAGTCTGGACGGCATCATCGCTCAACGTCAACGAGGCTGCGTTGTTGTTGCCACCATTGTTATTGTTGTTCTGGTTGCCACCGTTCTGACCATTCTGGGCGTTGTTGTTCCCGTTGTTTTGGCCGTTCTGAGCATTCTGGCCATTTTGTCCTTGGTTCTGACCTTGACCACCGAAGCCTTGACCTTGACCGCCGCCGAAGCCCTTGCCCTGACCCTGTCCACCGAAACCACCACCGAAGCCACCTCCGAACTGTCGGGAGCTGAGGGATCGGGCAGCTCTTCGGTTCATGATCTGATCGAAAGGACGACCAATAGCGCTGGCCTCAGAGAGGGCCGCGGCGCCGAGAAGGCTGACGAGAATACTTTTGGCGTGCATTATGACTGATATAAGATACCTAAACTGATCGAGCGAGGGAGACAGGTTCTTTTCACTCCGTTTTCCGAGGCGAGAATGGAAATGGTAAGAGATCCAAAAATGGTTCCAGACCAGTTTTCGAATTAGCTGAAAGGAGTGGTCACAGACAACACTGAGGTGAAATAGAGCGGGCAGAAGCCAAATGCTGTCGAAAGAGAACGAATGTAATAAAAGACACACTACCAGCGCATTCTATGGAAAGAGAAAGGAATGATAGAAACTCGATAGAGAATCGGAAATAAGAATTAAAGCTGATGGGGATGGGAACAGAGATTCATAAATGGCGAGGCCAAGACATTTGCTCGATTATATACTCCACTGGGGGCAGGGTGGACAGGCCTCTCTCGGACGGGTTGTGCCTGAGTGCCAGTGGAAGCAATAGCATCCGCAACGAACCCTACATCACGCTCCCATGCAGGTTCCATTCCCAGGAGCTGTATCCACAGTCTCAAAACGCAGACGGGGGATGGTAAGGAAGAGAATGTCGAGAGTAATGACAGGACCTTGCCAGGTGTGGAGGGGCCCTCGAGTCTTGGCCACCTTGGACCGGGGATGTATCACCACTACACCACAACGAGTGTGTCGTGCATGGGGGGGTGGAAGAAAAAAAGCTTAAACGACCCTCGTCGAATAGAGATGTACACCCCGTATCCCGTCTTTGGGATCCTTGTCCCTTTTTTTCTCCCTTGTCTTCTGAGAAGCGGCTCAGCTTTAGGTTGAGGCTAGATGGATGAAGGATCTACTCTTGAGACTCCATCCTGGCGGACTCGGCTAAGCCAACAAGAGGTAATCTTGACGTTCATCCACATAGTACATTGTATGCTGTCTATATGATTATGTGAATGCTGAGTATAGGTAAGGTAGTTGTTGCTATGGGGATGTGATAATATCACATTGATTCTTTTTTTTTCTATTTCAGTTCGAGTGATACGGCAAGGAGAGACTGTCAAACTTGGGATGACACCTCGGACGGAGAGACCTAAGCAAAGACCATCGCGTCTGTTCATCGGCTGAACTTTATTGACCGAAGATGGAATGTCGAATAACAAACGCTGTGGCTGTAGATTATTCGTCGCATGCATGCACATAACATCCCATAGTAAGGATGAATTACAGGTAAGAATGGTGAATATTGGTACGGTTGATGATGTACAGGAGATGGAGAAGGACGATAACACTTCCGGGCCAAGTTCCATTAAGGTTGAAAAGCAGAGAAGGGGTACGCTAAGTCTTCGGGGTCCAGTTGCCCGAACAGCTGGAGTGGATACTAGCCAAGCGGTCCATCCAGCTTTGCGGCTCGATTCGTCGCAAGTTCCGCAATTTATAGGGGAACTAACCAATTACAGATGCTATAAGTGCAGTAGATCAGGCACATGACGTTTCGTCCCCTTGCAGAAATTCTGAAGCAAAACGATCCGACCAAAGTTTAGGCGCGCATCTGTGCGGCCCTATGAATTGGAATTAATTGTCGACTTAGCGCTAATTCACCACCTGAACTTTGTACCTATCTCTTCACCTAAGATGATATTCAACCAATCACACAGCATCCCCGGAATACTACCCACGAACAAACCGTGAACTTGGGATGACAGGCCAAAAATGCGGATGTATCTGAGAGCATGAGAGATCAGTTATCGATAAAGTATGAGATTGCCGATCTTTGGAATCATTGAATCGGTAAAACTACATCCATTGTTTTGACATTGCACTCGAAACAAGCCCGCGGCTAGGTTGTTGAGAACCCAACCTCTATTTACTTTTCCTTTTCATATTATTCATGATCTTTGATTAAGGCATGTCGTCACAAGATTCGTAAGGAGCAGCTACCGTCATATGCGCTGGGAACTATTGATGTGTATATAGCTATCATAGAATTATATATGAATATAGATAGAACTAAAAGCTTACAAAATTACTTGGCGTACTCTAACTCCACGGCACATTGACGCTCTACATGTACGAACAGCAATATCTCGAATAGACGAAATCCATTCATCGTCACCGTCATCGTCCAAACGTGGATCTACGTTCCCTGGTCTATCCGGGCCCGCTGTGGGCGATGAAAAAAAAAACAAGCTTAAAAGAGTACAATTTGGCCGGTATCGTATCTAGTGTCGTTGCTAAGTCATGTACCTTTGGTCCATGTACATGGAAGATAGTAAGGTTCACCAGCCCTGCCGCTCTGTTGTATTAACCCCTTGTCAATCAGCGAGCCGTGTTGGAGTCGTGCTTGAGACGTGAAGAAACGTCAATGCAAGACAGTCCGATCTGGATGTTGATCTGTGTCCCCTCAGCTAATAGTAGAATCCCTACAGTACCACGTAATTCCTCTCTGTTCGACCTATTTGAAATACCGCGACACCGCTTATCTATACCCAGAATTTTTGTTGATTTGTTAGATCGACCGCTGGCGCAGAATGGGATTAATTATCCCCGTTTTGGTTCATGTCACTTATTCCCGGTGTCAAAAAAATAATTAAGCTCCATGGACCGTACGGCACAAATGCATCCTAGCTGCCGAGGCAACCAGCTTACTACATATGTGTGGAAATCCAATCTCCTCTCACCGAGATTGGATTCAAAGCAATTGAGTGGGATCGTGATAGCTTCTCTCGTATAATTCTACCTAGTCTCAAAAGTCCTGGCTAGTAAACCCCCTGAGATGGCTCCCCTATGATGTTCTGGAACTCTTAGCCTGAGCCCGCCAGCAACTTTGGTCGGCAAATCTATCCGAGAATCGCAACTAGACGATTCCTTAATCGGCCTTAGCCAGATGCAGGAACCATCGCTTAGGCAGGTGGCCGTACAGATGCATGGAATCGTGGGACGCGACGGAGCTGGAAAAATTAGGTACTGAGCAAATAAAGTGCAATCTCGGGTCAAGCCCCAAGTACCCTGTATCATCCAACTCCTGTCTGGCCCCCCTGACGGTTCTGCGGTTCTAGAAGTCAGCCACAGATCCTTTTGACGTGATTGGTTCATTGTGTTGACGCACCGTCCCTACGGGGTACAGGCAATAAGGTTGAAAACAGGAGAAGAAACATCAACGGGGGAACTTTGAGATGGGATGAAAATGACGTCTAGAAATATCGCCGTCGATATTACCATGTATGAGTGAAACAATCTTTTAAACAGCCTCATGATGGTTGCGCGTTTGCTTGGCACATTATTAGCGGAAGATCATTTGCTCTTGGTATTGAGGATCATTCATGAGAGCCTCAAACTCTTTGGAATCAATCTTCTGCCTCATTTGACGCCATGGCCATACACGGCTGCCTTTCTGTTGCATGGCTGGCTGTATGTCAAGTAACTAGCGCTGCGAGCAGCTTACTATTCAAGCAATATTAATTCCCCTTCGGTTAGCGACCAAATATGCTGTCGATGTGAATGGATATCTTTACTATGTATTCATCCCGTGTGTATTTCTAGCCCAGTCGCGGCTATCGCGCCGGCTCAGAACGCATCAAGCGCCGGCTTACTTGCGCTGGACTAGCCAGAATGCCAATGAGGTAAGGATTGTAAGTCGGAGCCGTGAGAATTTTGAGTAGCCCGAGTTTGAGGCATGTCCCATAATGCCTGGTGAAACAGACCAGACCCCTGATTCTCGACCAAGGCTATCACGTGGAAAGCACTTAGCAGGGTAAACTCTACTCTGCAGCAAGGAAACGCCAAGATCCGGTGTGAGTTGAGAGACCATGCCGCAAACTAAGGTAGTTCATATGTCAACATTACCAATTGCGAAGATGCGATGACCGGGTTTAGGCTATTCAAGATATGAAGCGCGTTTTCTACCTTCCCAATTTCCCATGTAGCAGTGCTCAGCCCGAAACTATTGAAATCCCATTCGCCTCCTCCTTTCTTTTAGAAAGTGCAAAGGTTTTCGTATATTCCATGGTAACTCACTCGCTGGGTTGTGCAGCCTGGAACGTTTTCCAAGACGTTCTATGATCCTCGCATGTTGAACCTGAGCCTCGTTTAAGATCGCTCGCGGAGTCGAAACCCAAAATCCAAAGAAATTCGCATCAAACACGACGAGACCTAAGTTTCTAGATTTATTCCTCATTCCTGACTCCGCCGATACGCCTTCGAGGCGTCGTACCCCACACTGGAATTCATCATAGCTCGTCGATGAGCTGAGTTGCCTCAGCTGCTTTATCAGCTATGAGGTCTAGCCAAGCTGCGAGACGATATCCGGCCTTGGCGACCTGGAGCTCGATCACGGGGGCCGCCTTTTCATAGTAATCGCCAGCCAGTTCCTGGCCTGCAATCTCTTTCGGTCCTTCTGGGAAGACTACAATAAATATGTTAGCTACCATGGCTTCACTCTTCCTTCCACCTCGAGCAAGCTTGGAATTTCTTACCGTGTGTACAGACAAAGGCGTTGGTCTCGTTTGCCCAATGCATGGCGGTACTAATCGGGTCGTCGAAGGTTATACCAGTAGTCCAGAGTTTGCTGTCTGCTTCATATTTGCCTGACTTGATCTGATCGGTCAGGTTGGCAGCCCATTGGATACTCGCGACGTAGGTTTTCCAGTGGATTTTCCCGAGCATCTTCTCGACAATGCTCGTGTCCCATACGTGGTGGAGGTTCAGCTCTTTCGAATCCCATTTGACGTGGATGCCGTTTCCTCCCTGGGCGACATTTTCGACATGCAGTGGCTGATGGATATCGCCGACGAAATGAACAACAAACTTGGCCGCTTGCGCTCTTCTCGACCAGTACAGGTCCGTATCGAGGATCTGGGAGGTATAGTTCTGGATCGAACTCACGACGCACCCATCGTCTTTACAGTCCCTATCGAAGTCAACACCGCAGTAATCGGGCGGATTGTCTTTGGCATCGATAAAATGGAAGTTCTTGGAGAAACGACCCCATTGTGTGTATCGAATGCTATCAGCCCAGGTAGCTACTCCGGCGAGGTAATGCTCGGTGTCATTCCTCAGAATATCCTGAAAGTATGTTGCGGTATCTTCCTTCACGAAGTTTGACGCGATATAGGCCACGGTAATATGCCCCAAACCTGATCAAAAGTACTATTTAGTCTCGTACTTCGAAAACACAATGTGCTGTGTGGTAGATGTTTGCTTACTTCCCCATGCCACGGCGCCTGGCAGCCAACAAGTGCCACATGCGAGGACACACGTGCTGAACTTCATGATTTTTGGAGTGGTTCAGTTTGAAACAATTGATGGGAATGTCGGTAAGAGTAATTGCCCAGGCCTAGGTACGTGGTCTGTTATATAACTATGAATGAATGTGTATTTAAATTGAAATCAACTACCCAATGAAAACGAGGAAATATAAATAATGCATCAATTATGTTGTCTTCATAGTTCATCTCAAAGTTGCGTAGACCGCATATAAGGTTGTGGTTGTCGAGGGAACAACGCATGACCACTCAAATGCGCCTGATTTGCGGTTGGCCGCATTGCAGGTGACCGTACCCGATTATGAGTAATTATTGTCATCCAAGATTTAGTTTGACAGATTTCAAAAAGGGTTACTGCCGACGCGAACTTTATACTTTGTGGTTTTATCCTGTCAGACAAACCCGTCTTGCAATACGTACCACAAGCTAAGACCAAAAATAAAAATGATAAATTGATTTGAGCACCTTATGGTTTGTCACAGCTTCCATTTATCGGTCTCGGTCTCCTCTCCCCAGATAATGAAAGTTAAAAATGTCATAGAACGCAATTGGATAACGTCAACTGCGTCACTAGCTTGCGGAGGAACCCCCTCTAAGACCCTTGGGGCTCCAGCGCTACAGCGGGTGCAGGCATCAAAAGCATGAACCTGCAGAGCTCTATAGTCGGCGCTAAACCCTATTCGCTGCCACTCCCATCCCGTGGGCCGTATGCAGTCCTTATCTCTGTGCGACGATGCAGCTGCACCAAAACTTAGAGATCGGTACCACCTGAGATAAGAGAAAACCACTTCCAAGCTTGGTCAAGTCCAAGTTCAATCATTGAGACATTCTTCCTTCCATTCATCCCACTTCCGCTTCCAACTCCCAGCTGACTCGATTCTTCTTCTACCAATCGTGTCACAGGCGAAACATCATCTGATCGGATTGGTTGCCTGTGGGCTGACTATCTGTTTTCTTCCCACTCACTTTTAAACACTGATCTTATCAAACTATTTGCAGTATTGATTTTTTTTTCTTTACGTATCTACACCTAATTATTTTCTAGTTTGTTTGATTTTTCTTCTTCTTCTATATTGTAGCGAATATGGAAACGAAAATCGTCGATGCGGCCGTTACGCATGGTCTCTCCGTTCACGAAATATTATCGGGCATATTCGGTAGTATTAGTTTGACTGCATGGATTTGCCTGCTTGTGGGTTTTCCAACTTCTGCGCATGCGATTTGCGATTTGCGACGAGTACCTAATTAACCATACGATAGCTTCCCCAGCTTATCACAAACTACAAGGCCAAAAGCGCTGATGGCCTATCCATGGCATTTCTAACCGTTTGGCTATTCGGTGATGTTGCGAACCTCTCAGGTATGACTACCTACATATGACATTGTTCTTAGCTAGCTCCCAACACAATGTTTGCGATGCGACTGTACTCGATGAGTCAATGCTGACATGTTGTCTCAAACCACCAGGTGCTCTCGTTACTGGTCTCGCACCTACGGCCACCGCACTCGCAGGTTATTTCTGCATCTCCGATATCATCCTTATCACACAAACACTTTACTACAATATCAAGAATGCTCGAAGTACTCGTCGACGAACCCAATCGACCCAGTCTGAAATATCGGAAGATGAACCCTTGCTGCGGCCGCGGAGGAGGTCCTCAAGCGGCTTGCCAGGCTCGCATCGACGTCACTCGTTTCATCGTTCGGAATCTGGCCTTGATCCTATTAAGAGGATAGTTACAGGCGAGGATGATACTCCTGATAGCAATCCCTGGCTGCACAACTCGCTGAGCGTTGCTGCTATCTACATACTCGGCACTGCGGGCTGGTTCGTCTCATACAAGATGGGAGCTTGGGATCAGTCTGATGACGCCGAGGAACCGGTCGCTGATACTGCAGTGGCTATTCTGGGCCTTGTTTTGGGATATGCTAGTGCACTATGCTATCTATGGTATGTCGCATTGTCGCATTCGACGTATGGCAACATGTTTGGAACGGATACTAATTTTGATATAGCGCTCGGATTCCGCAGATAATCAAGAACTATAGGGAGAAGTCGTGCGAAGGTCTTGCTCTGCTTTTCTTCTTGCTTTCCCTCACCGGTAACCTCACTTATGGCTTAAGTGTTTTTACCTACTCTCCAGACCCAGCATATCTTGTCAAGACCATTCCTTGGCTGCTCGGATCCCTAGGCACTATTGTCGAAGACGGAATCATCTTTTACCAGTTCAAGATATACTCGAAAAAGGGGGATGCCAAACCCGGTGTCGGGGATGAGGCTGCATAGGAGCAGCGGTTTAGGAGACCGCTGGATTACTTTGATAGGGTTGGTTTGCCTCATGTACCTCGTAGGTAAGGAAGCGAGGTTATCATAGCGGCAGCATGATTATGGCGTTTTGCATTGAGGTTTATGGTGTCTGCATTCATTTGGGATCGGATAGCTTTCTTTTCAATATCGATTGGACTGATATTGTAAATATCGAAGTTAAAAAAAAGGCATATTGATATAAGTTTGAGGACCTCATGCATGTGCTGTGTTTGTGTAGATGCTTGTGTGATGTCTTGCCATATGTCCCAGCAAGATATTTATAGTACAGTGGCGTGTCAAATTAATCCGGTCCACCCCCAAAAACACACCAAAAAAGGCCATTTTACTACCTCTTCACTGACGTATAACTCTACGAAGATAAATCGCAAAATTAAGAAGTTAACTGGCAACCATAGAACTTTATGATATCTTCACTTTTCGTATAGAGAATATTCTGGATTTCCCAAAGTTGAAAAAAAGACAAGTGGTTAAAGTGAAAGTAAGATCAAAATTAGAAATTCCCATACAAATCCAGAAAATTTGTATGGGAACTTTTAAAACTTCATCTAGCGCTCACTTTGAGCGGCTGACACTCTTTCAGCAATGCGAATTCCAAAAAGATTCCTATGTGAAAGATTCAGATATCATAAATATCTATAAGTACCATCTAAGTTTTTATTTTTACCATTTTTATTCATAGAATTATGAGGGAGTGTCAAGGGTGAGTTTTGGTGTAAAATGGGGGGTGGACCGGATTAATTTGACCTATTACTGTAGCTATTTTAACATATCGTCTCCATCTACCACCTGTTCATAGTTAGGTATTAGACTTAATAAATTCAAATTCAATGATTTATAGGCACTAGAAAGTGAGATTCATCAGTAAACCCAATTGATGTTATTCGCATAGAATAGTGTAAATGGATGCAAGGTAGTACCAAGAACAACAACACCCCTGCATCTGCCAAACCCCCTTTTTGATTGCTTGCGCACCCCTGTCCAAGCCGTCCAATTTCAGCGAGAC
This sequence comes from Hypoxylon sp. CI-4A, assembly GCA_002120315.1. Classification (NCBI taxonomy): domain Eukaryota; kingdom Fungi; phylum Ascomycota; class Sordariomycetes; order Xylariales; family Hypoxylaceae; genus Hypoxylon; species Hypoxylon sp. CI-4A. The sequence continues at coordinate 250,140 of KZ111564.1, forward strand.
GAGCAACTTGGGGGGACTCCTCTCCTGTTTAATTATCATCATCGCAACCATCAACCAATCCGTCATTCCTTTTTTTTAATCGTTATTTTTTTTCCCGCCGAATAGCTGTTCAATTCGCTCATTCGCATCGGCTACGGCATTTCACTCATTTTTGCAGAATTTGCGCCGCATTGCATCATAATACACTACTAGCTATCAGTTTGCTTGCTTGCTTTTACCGAACCGCGTCGAGATACCCTGCGAACGAATTTATTTATTTTTCTACACAAACGAAGGAAAACAACATCAATCGCAAAAATGCGTGTCTCAACCATTGTTTCTGCTGCTGTGGCCGCGGGCCCGATTGTCGCATCGGCCGCGGGCCAGCTCGGTTTCTCGCTCGGCAACAAGAAGGCGGATGGTTCCTGCAAGGAGGCCAGCGATTACACGGCCGACTTTGCTTCCATCAGCAAGGAGACCGGGTCCAAGGTCGTCCGTATCTACGCTGCTTCCGACTGCGACGTCGCGAAGCTGATCCTGCCTGCCGCTAAGACGGCCGGTTTCAAGGTCATTCTGGGTATCTGGTAAGGACCGTCATGATATATAACAATGTGGAGTAAACGAAGAAGAAGCTAACAATTGACAAAAAAAAACCAGGCCCGACACAGACGAATCCTTCCAAGCCGACAAGGCGGCCGTGGTGGAGAACACGTCCAAGTACAAGGACCAGGTGTACGGCATCACGGTGGGATCCGAGTCGCTGTACCGCGGCAACTTCACGGGGCCGGAGCTCCTGGAGAAGATCGAGGACGTCAAGTCGGCGGTGGGCGGCGGCGTCAAGATCGGGACGGCGGACTCGTGGAACAAGTTCGCGGACGGGACGGCGGACGCGGTGATCCGGTCGGACAGCGTCGACATCCTGCTGACGAACGCGTTCTCGTACTGGCAGGGCCAGACGCTGTCCAACGCCACGGGCTCCTTCTACGACGACGTGTTCCAGGCCTTCGGCCACATCCAGGAGACGGCCGGCGGCACCGACAAGATCGAGCTCTGGGTCGGCGAGACGGGCTGGCCCACCGACGGCGACAAGTACCAGAGCGCCCAGCCGGGGACCCGGGAGGCCGAGACCTTCTACGGCCAGGCCGTCTGCGGCATGGTCGACTGGGGCTTCAACGTCTTCTTCTTCGAGGCCTTCGACGAGGAGTGGAAGCCCAAGGCCGTCGGCGAGGACGGCTCCGTCGCCGACGAGACTTCCTGGGGCGCCATGACCGCGGACCGCAAGGCCAAGTACAGCCTCAAGTGCTAGGTTTTTTTTCCTCGTTTCGTACTTGATTTTGCTGTTTATGGTGGTGGAGGGGTGAGGATGGAAGAGGGAGAAGGGGAGGGTGAGGGAGAAAAGGGGGGGGGGGATGTTGATTGCTGATTATGTGCTGTCATTTACCAATTACTATACCCAGTACGTTTCCGACGGTAGTTGCTAAATACGAGATGATCTGATACCATGATGCATGCTGTTTGTCTGTTGCTTCTTACTGGATCACACAAAGTTCTTCACAACCAAATTAAAACATAAAGTGGTACTGTCTTGTGTTGACGTTTCACGTCGAGTGCGTTGTTTAGATTTGTGGTATGTAGGTAGGTAGGTAGAATAATGCCCAAATGATTTACAACAAGAAACAAAAGGCCCGAGAAATACTCGAAGCCAACGACGATAAAACACAATAACCACAGCTAAAACGACCAAGTACTGTACGATGATGCAGCATTTACGGAATTACTGCATATCTACCAAGAATCTTTCTCAACCAACTTGCTTCGGCGGGATTAAACTGACTCAACCAAACGAAGGACGAGACAGGAGGCGAGAGCTGGTCAATCCAAAATCCAGAGGTAGATGACTTGTCTTTTTCTTTTCTTCCCTTCTTTCTTTATAATCCCTAGAATTACCCAACGCCGACGCTTTAGTTTCGCTCCTCAAAATTAGGGTTGACTTGACTCGAGTAGATCGCGCATCATATTCGAACCGAGCTCATTCTATGCTTTGCCAGTGCTGTCCTATATTATGCATGTTCCTAAACAGATAGCGCAAGGAATCGATCATGAGCGGAGGGGACTATGCGCATATGTTGTTAGTCAGATCACCCTCTTCTCTACTCTTCTACTTTCATATCTCCTTGTATGTGAGGACCAAACTTACCCGCAACCATACGGCGTCGACTTGCCGAAGAAACAATCCCCTGTGACACTATCTATGACTTGGTCTTGGTGGATGGGCGTGATGACCACACCAGCACTAGCCAGAGTGGCGCACAGGGCGGCTAGAAGCGTCGTAGCAAATGCGGTCTTCATCTTGACTGTTGATTTGGATTGATTGCACAGATCGAGCGGTCGTATATTATATGCGTATTATATATAGTCTGATATCGCACTTGAGGGTATTATTGATATCGGAGATTCGTTTCGTCGCGCGTATTCGATCGTTGGAATGAGAGTGATTTGACGGCCGTGATTATTCGTCTCAATGTACGTATAGGTAAGTCTTCTTGTTGTAGATTTTTGTGATATTTTTTTTTTTTTTCGAGCGCAAAAATAAGGACAGGCTATGCGCGATGACCAGATCGCTAACAAACAAACAAAAAAATGAAGATTATCAAAATCTTGAGATCGAATTGGAATAGGGTATAAAAGAATTAAACGGCGGAGGAAGGGAAGGGGAAGAAAGCGACGCAAACGACTGATGAAACTTGGGCTCACGATACGAAGAGGAGGGAACATCGGGAAGAGGGTGTGTGTGATCTTATGATCAAGATTCCTCTTTCGGTCGCCCCTCTGCGCCTCTACAGTATTGATGCTACTGTATAGTATGCTGGGTAAGGGGTATTTGTGCCGAGGATAATTGGTCCTGCATGGTCATGAAGCAGCCAAGGGGTTAGAGCCCAAGACTGTAATACAGTATATTGACCAGGGATGGCTCAGAATGACACTGTATTTAGGATATCCCCCCCGCTTTGGTCTGGGCCTGGAACAGACCTCGTCGCAGACAACCGAGATGAATCAGGGTTCGAGACGGGGACCCTGCGACGCTACTCTACGGAATACGGCATGCCTAAGACTGATGACAAGCTTTTCTTTAATTATCTTGACTTTTGATGGGTATGATGATTTCAACAATATCAATAAAAGACACGTCAATTTGGTCTTTTAGTCCAAGATATAATAGAAAAACAACTTTGAAGCTATTCAGACCATTCATACCCAGCCTAGGTCATCTTCATGCAGACTGACTTTCGTACTCCCAACCTTCTGTCTTCCTTTGCATGAAAGATGATACAGAAAGGGGGAATCGAAATGTTACACATTTCAGACCCTGATGGTACGAGGTGGGACTACGTCGCCAGTTGAGGGTGCGTTTGCGACGAGAAGCTTACGAATGCTCACTTGGATTGTATATTGAATTTGATGCTCAGCGTGATATAAAAGATCCGGAGATGTTGTCTCTGGAAATATGTCATCTTAGAAAGTAGGATAATGAAGAAAAGGACAGCACCAACTCGCACCACAGCACCATGTTCACCGCTTCCGGGGTTCAAGCCAATAGACGAAGATACGCGGGCGGCTAGCTACGCATGTTTCGAATCCGAGGTCGTGGTCGGAATGGGTATTACGGACTAGAACGGAGCATGTCTAGGATTTATTGCACTACCCTATTCGACTAACACCTTCGATATCTTACAAGCGCCAGTGTGTATTTGTCGGAAGAGTCGGGTTTAAGAGGAGGTCTAGATGAGTTGAGTGATGGTGGTAGCCCCTAAAGACTTCGAAACACATGACGCGAATGACGAATCGAATTTGACATGGAGCGACTGGTCGCATCTTGGAGGTATCACTGGAAAACCGACATTGTCTGCAGTTCTCGATTTTACTCCATGACGAAAATATAAGGACCACCCTCAACCAATACTACGATGGTTTATGGGTATGTTTTCCCCAATTTCTCTTCCTACTTCTCTAGGCTAGGTTAGATGATCGTTCGCATTTGCACGATCTGAAGAGCTCGCAGTGTTCTCCGTAGCTAGTTGCTGTGACTTGAAAGTTAGAATGGTCGGTCGCTCAAGCATCAAAGACATACGGCGTGTTCTTTTCTCTGATTCGTAACTTGGTTTCGTGTATTGTTCCTTGCGCCTCTACTTCCAAACCGTGCTGTCGAAATAGGTTCGTAAGGTAAAATGGACTTGATCCCATATGCTGTTTATTACTTCGCCATGAGAATCTTATTACCAATCCAATAGGAGTTAAATCTGCGATTTGAAATAGGGAAGGCGAGTTGGTTGAGGTATCCAAGTTGGAATATCGTGAGAAATTACTGTTGTAACCTCTTTTTGTGCTATTCATGGTCTTGCTGACGTGACATCGTCTTGACTTGAGACTGTATTAAGAAAAGGCTATCCCCTATTCCGATGTTCAACATATAGATACTTCCCTCGGCTTCAAGTGTGGCTTCATAGATACCTAGGTAGGTACATGGCATTCACAGAGATATTTGATTTAAAGATTCTTTGATGGGAGTCGCCGAGTTAACATGATACGATTCAGTCAAACAGATTCTATGGCGTACCTGATTGAAGCCCTAGTCCGTCTATCGTTGACGAGTATTGATGTAATTGAGACATTAGTGCTGTAAATAGCCTCGAGCAAACTAGATAACACCAAAGGAGCATTTTCACCTGTTGGATATCATATGCTGGTTATTTACAGTAACCAGGAAGACGGCGAGGATATATTTGAAGCTCGTTCTTAGACAAGACATGGTATTATGCATGACTTAGTGGCAAGGATGTTACTATCGATATATTTGTCTTTGTTTGGAACGGAGTCGATTCTAATTACTTCCACTGGCTCGAGATACCTGTGTTGTTTGGTAAAGGGGAACGGGCCTGTTGGTAAGGAAAAGTCACAGTGCAAGCCAAAATGAACCCAAGTAGTTCTCTTCAAGTCTATGTCCATCTCGCGATAGACCTATCTTCGAGTTGATGCCCCAATATTCTGGACGCATTCCTACTTTGGAAGCCCGCGATATCTGGCTTTAGAGAAGGGGACGATTTAGTTATTAGAACGGAACAGCTATGAATGTGGTCAAGGAACTAAGTATAGTTATGAAAGTCCCAAGGAGAAATCAGGCTACCTCCCGACTGAGTTACGAATTGATGAGTTGACTGGACGACTGAAGAGTGAGAAAAAACCTATGGCTTATATTGTCATTTAATGGGAGGCGTTTGGAAGCAGCACAAATCCGTATGATCAAGACCACGTGGGCACCACTGGCTTTACTTGGATAAACGTCGCTGGGTATCTAGGTACGTATGATTAAGCTCTAAATTTCTCGTCAGGAATGCATGCTTCTAATATAGCAAGACATTGCAATGGGATACTACGACGGTAGAATCATTCATAAGGCACGGCGGCAGTATAAGACAAAACACATCAGATGCTCCATAAGATTGAATTACTCCCACATTTATCGCAAGATCGTTACTCTCAATACAAGAGAGGAGGTGCCTATCCGATGAGATACAGCCGCTCCTCCCTCAAGGTATCATTTGACGCCCCCCTAATGGCCCATCCGACAACTGTTCTGCAGTGGCGGGTAGCGAGACTGTACATTAACTTTAGGGAGACTATGCTTTTCCCGATCATTCTGCGCAACCCACCAACTATGCTCGATGAAATTTCTCCATCCCGGGAAGAAGAAAAAAAAAGGGTAGTAAAAAGGTGTATGATGACATCCCTGAATCAAACCGAACTCCACAAGACATCGCGTAGGGTCATATCTTCGGAACAAATCTCCAAATGGATAGGAATCGGGGTTTGCGTAGGGGTTACATTTCATTGCCGTCTTCGATGCTAAAAACACAATGAGAAATAGAAGAAAAAGGGTAATAAAAACAGGTCCATCGACGAAATGGTTAAAAATAACCTCGACGGACACGCCAATAGGTTGATATGCTAATAAGAGGTGGAAAAAACAGATTGCTCGGTTGATGCTTGGGAAAAAGGACATGGTCGAATCGAAGAGTGACGGTCGTAAACTATGAATGCGCGTTGGTAGATGCGTATGGATACCAACGTGCGGATGTACCGAACTTGCTGGAAAGCTTTGCGGTTTGTCTTTGGGTATTCGTTCTTCATGAAGCATGGTTACCATTGTTGGCTTCACGATTTTCGTTCTCGCGCTCTTCGGTATCGAGGCGCTTTCTCCAGTCAGCTAAGCTCTCACTGAGACCAAGGCCGACCCCGTCATCTTCTCTCTTCGTGCCAGCACCTTCGAAGTCGAAGGTGTTGGAAAGTCTGTAGTTCTTGTTTGTTGCCTCCCAATGCGACCGTAGCATATCAAGTTCGTTGGCTAGATTGTCCAAGGCTGTGCTGTTCCTGGCCTCTCCAACGCCACCGTAAAGACTTTCCACCTCCGAGCTCTCTTGTCGGGTATGTCCCATGCCATTTGCATTGGGTGTGATGACGGGCATCTGATCTGTACTCATGCGACTACGTCTCCGGTAGTTATCCACGGAATTCTCTACCTGGTCTAGGAGTAGGCTGACTTTCTCGTCGGCTTCCTGCACTCGCTTTTCGAGAAGACCATTCTCTTGCTGCATCTGCTCAAGTTCTTTCTCCCGGATGGCCAGTCGTTGGGCAACCTCATCGCGAGACTTCGCTGTGCTATCTCGCTCTTGTTTGGTAGCATCCAGCTTGTTCCGCAGATCCGCAAGGTCTCGCTCGAGCTGAGCGGAAGTTAACTTCACCTGTTCTTGGAGAACCTCAATCTGCTTTTCTAGCGACTGGCGTTCTGCTTCCCATTCGGCAGGTGCGGTGTCATCACGGGAATTAGAACGTTCCTCGAGCTCGATATTTTCACTCTTCAGGCGGCCATTTTCAGCTTGAGCTTGCGCAAGTTCCTGCTTCATCTTCTTAAGCATCTTCTCTGTGCCCTTGACATAATGGACAGCCGACTGATAGTCGTTCTCTAGTTGGACTATTTTGTTGCGATAGGTAGCTTCGGACTCTTGCAGTTGCATGGCGAAGTTCTGCTTCGTCTCTTCATGAGCAGCGATTGCTTGTGCAAGTTGACGTTCGAGGTCGTTGGCCCGCGAGATATCAGGTGAGTTTGTCCTAGAGCCCATGCCTCGGACTCTGGCGAGGTTAGTAGGGCTGATACCCCTCTCTGCTAGAATATCCTTTAGAGTGTTATGCTGAACTGTTATGGCATTGGCTTCGAGTTGCTGGTTTGCGAGCTGGTTCTTCAGATCCGTGTTCAGGGCCTGAAGTGACTGAGTTTCCCGCAAGGCGGACTGCAGTTGTCTGCGGATCGTGACACCTTCTCTGCTCGATTGTTCTTGGTATGCTTCAAGTCCGGCAATTCGTTCTTCAGCACTTCGGAGTTTATCGGAAGCAATGTCGGCCTCCTGCCGGTATTTCTTGACTAATGCATTTGCCGCATCGACTTGACCTTGCAGGACTAGAATACGGTCTGTATCTGCCTTATTGGCTTGATTTGGCTCCTTGGTTATCTTTTCTAGTCCAGAAATGAGTGCCTGTCGATGGGTATTTGCTTCTGCTTGGTGTCGTTCGGCAAGCTCTTCGGCATCTTTTAACCGCTGTGTCACAGTTTCAAGTTCTGCAGCGTGCGCCTCATGTTCTGCCTTCAGTTTGGCAAGCTTAGACCCCATAGCCTCCCGGTGTGATCGTTCCTCGTCGAGTTTACGCTCGAGATGAGCTCGCATATCTGCCGAAGCTACAACCGCCTCTCTAAGAGATTCCAAAGTCTCGCTATGCTCTTTGGAGGTACCAGTAGCCTCGTTGAATTTGCTTTCAAACTCATCTTTTTCGACGCGCAAGAGCTGTAAGGCAGCAACAGCCTCGGCGCCAGCAACGGATTGATCCCGTGCTTCACGCTGAGCCATGTGCAACTCCGCTCTTAGCTGCTCGAGCTCGGAAGATGTTTGCTGCTTGTACGCTTCCAAGTCAGCAATGCGTTTTTGAGTGGCGCCCAAGGTTTCATCTGCAAGTTGTCGGGCACGCTTTTCCGCTTCGAGTTCCGCCGCCGCCCGAGTCAGATTGTTGTGTAAATCCCTTTGAGAATTTAATGCGGATGCAAGCTTCTTGTTGAGCTCGGTGGAGCGATCACCGCTATCCGTATCCTTCTCGCTATCTAGCTGCGGTGTGCTAGCTGCGCTTCCGGTTTGTGCCGCCATCTTTGCTTTGGCATAGACTGCCTCACGAACTGCGGCATCGCGTTGTCGCTCTACCTCGGCGATCTGTTTCGCTGCAACTATTGCTTGCTTGTCAATGGAGGTTTGTACGTTGGCCAATTCTTGTTTCATAGCCAATAGCGACTCAATGAGTCTCTTATCATCATCATCGAATGTCTCCGCGGCCCGAGACTCTAGAGTAGGGCTTAGAGTTGCGTTCGATGTGTATCCAGCTTTCCGAGCCAGCTCTAACTCCGATGCATACCACGCATTTCGATTCCGAGCGGTATCAAGTTCCTTCAACAACGCAACTGTCTGCGAATTCCTATTCGAACCTTTTCGTGATAAAGGATTGCTTGCTTGGCGAGTTGGTGGTGGTGGAGAAGCTGGGCGGTTCGTCACGCTCTTGAGAGCCGACTCGGTAGTGCTATCAACCGAGCCTTGACCACGAGTCTGTCGTGACTGTTTTAGCTTAAAGACATCCGGATGTATGTCCGATCGTGAGCCGCTCCTAGAAGACTGCTGGTTCGGTGTTCGTCTTCCATTAGTAGCTACATTCTCTTCCTTGATCATTTCTCGTGATATGGGAGACTGGTTTTGACTGTTGATGCCAGAAGAGCCTACACTTGCAGCATCCCTCTCTATTCGTTCGATCGACGTGTTGCGGGCTCGACGACCTGCCGCGTTTGTTTCAACCATCGGCCTCGGGGGTTGGCCCTGAGGAGGAGGCCCCGAAGGAGTGGATGTGCCAGCGGCTCTTGGCAGCTTCGAGATTCCGTTACTAACGGGAGGGGGGCCAGTGATGTCGATACTAGTGCCGCCTTTTCCGGTGCTGCTCGTCGGGCTATTGGGACTAGCGACTCGTTTTGGGTCCGGTCCGGCAGAGCCTTCGCGAGATGGCGCTTGCCTACTACCGGCAGGTGACACCTCACTACCACTCGGTCGTCTCGCTTGTTGTATCTTCTGGGTGTTGGATTGAATTTGCGCATCATTGGGGTATCGAATTTTAGTAGTATCCAGAACGTAGACAATGGAGAGATCATTGACCTGAGCAGTAGTCGAACTTGGCTCACCACCAACCACCACAATCGATTTTCCCACAGATGTCATACTGTGACCTGAACGTGGTGACGGAGATGGTCCCATGTTTTGGAAGGTATACCAACGACGAGAAGAAATTCGGAAAGCAGCCAGATCTCCTAAATCAACACCCTCCTCTGTACGTCCACCAAAAACGTACATAACATCGTCCACCAGTGAGGCAGCATGGCCTTCCCGAGGTACAGGAATGTAACCAATGCAGTCTAGTTGCGACCACTTGTTGACCGCAGGATCGTAACACCATACATCGTTAAACCATTGAAATCCATTGGTACCGCCGAACCTGGTATAGTCAGCTTCATGAAATTGTCTTTGTGAAGAAGCCCAATGTGACTTACAAATACATCTTGTCGTTATAGGTAATCATGGAGTGGTTAGTTCTAGCCGGCGGTACTTTGCCATGCTGCGCCCCTCCGGGTTCAACATTCTCACTTAGAATCTCCCATCGGTTGTTAGGCATCTGCAACTGGTTGAGATCGAACGCAGCTAGATCATTCATAAAATAGCCTTCAACTTGACCGCCGAAGATATAGATCTTGGATCCAATTATATTCAGCGAATGGCCATAGCGACCTGACGGTCGGGGACCAGCCGGTAGAGCTCTCGACCATTGTCTCGTAGCTAAAAGGTCGGGTTAGTCTGTGATAAGAGTGACAATCCAGCGGGGGAGCGATGTCTTACAGGTATTAAGTAGGTAAAGTGTTTCGTCTAGAATATCGGTCTCATCGATCTTGGTATCGCCGCCGTATACGATGAAGGCATTCCCGACCAATAGAGACGCATGGCCAACTCTTGGCCCAGGTCCTTCCGACGTAGTGGCAAGCGGATAGCATGACATGTTTCCTCCAGCTTCAATCATCCACAAATCGCCTTTGACAGTTGAACTATTAATCAAACCGCCCATGATATAGATGTCGCCTTCTTTGGACGAAATGGAGTTGACCGCCGCTCCATATCTAGGAAAGGGGCTGGGTATAGAGGAAGTAAATGTCAACCGTCGTTGCGACCAAGGATATAATGATGCATTCACGTTCTGAGGAGGAGGAGGATTTCGGAACTTTCAAATCGCCACTATTGTTAGTAAAGGTTGATGTGGTGGGATGCAAGTCCATCTGTATCGCAACAGGAAGGGAGTTTACTTACAGGCAAGTCACTTGCTTGCTGTTGGGGTTGTTGCACTTGTTGCACTTGTTGTGGCGGTTCCTGGCCACGCCGTGCGGCGTACTTCTCTGCATCTGGACTTGGAGTGCTCTCATCGAAAGAATTCAAACTACCGGTCGGGGTTGATCGTGACGTTTTCTCTTCTCGAACAATGCGCCCGGCATGACCTTGGACCGGTGAACCACCGGGAGCGCCTTCGCGGCTCTGAAGGCTCCGGTCCTGATTCTTCTTAGATTTAAATAGGAAGGCCATGATGGATAATTGCCAGGTACCCTCAGAAAAAGCTCAACAAGAACTTAAACTCAGGTTGTCGCACAGCGGCGACGAGGCGAGAGAAGGGTAGACTTCGGTGCAGTTACTAGGCGAAGTGCATGCGACGACGAGACGATAATGGGTAAGCGAATTGGAATAAGATTGGTTCGACTACCAAGCAGCAAACAAAGGTATGCAGGGCTTGTCGTGGTATGGGTCGGCGTTCGAGATGGCTGGGGTTGGAAGCATGAGGTTGGAAATACGTCGAGGATGGGTCCTTCAAATCGAAATTGCGCCGATGATTCGTATCCTGCGCAGCCTCTCGACTTTTTTTCGTATGTCCCTTATCCCCTTCTAAGCCCCCCTCTTCCTTTTCTCTCTTCCAATATCAATTAGGGTTAATCGAAGGTCAAGTCGACAAGTGACTCGGCTAGAAATTATAATAAAAAGAGAAAGAGCTTTGTGTTGCTATCGTAGTACTGCAATGGAGAAATCAGGAGCATAAGAATGAAGGGTTAATAGATCGAATGTTGCGACGGTTCGTTTGTTCGGTCCACTGATAGAGATGGCTTATGGATCCCCTCCAAGTTAAGTTCCTTGACTGGTGCAACAAGAGTAGAATAATATTGGACAAGAACAAATCAAGCAAACTCCCAACATTAAGAATCTACGGTAGTCGTCACCTTCCTACAAGCACAGCCGTGACGATGGGAACAGCGCCCGTGAGGAAGAGAAAAAAGGGTGATGAATGAGTGGACAGCTAAAGGAAAGGAAATTGGTTGACAAAAGAAGGAGACCTAAACTTTGGCAGCACTGGCGATGAGGTCGGGTTCAGGGACGAACCGTACACACTCAAATTTCCAGAAGAAAAAAAATTGAACTAAAAAAGGTTCCCCATGCAGCCCATAGACAAGCATAGACAAGCCCCATGGCAGTCATCAAGGGTCGGCAACTGGGGGGCCGTGCCTGCACTAACACTCAGGAGGACTAGTGTGCTCTTAAGCAGTACCTTAATGTATTGAAAGTGTGTTGCAATTGGACAAGAAGGGCCTAACTTAAGGGACACCGGATTCCTTAAGGGGTTTAGTCAAAGTGTTAAAATAAATGAGTGACTGGAGATGTATGTGTTGTGTACTTTGATGTAGTATTGCATTGTATTATGTATCATTGTATGGAATACATGTGAAGATGAAGATTCAGCTCTTTAAAAAACCAGTTGTCTTGTCTTTGATTATCATTCCCTAAATATTAAAATATCAACCTCATGGCTGTATTGTTGAACCATTTACTTTGACACTTTCTACTATTACATAGTACTTCTATTATGGTTTAGGTGGTGCTATGTTTGCCTTGTGGAAAGAATACAAGGTTAGGGACTAAGTATGAGAGAATCCCTTGAGGGCACGTCTGAACGACCCATCATCACGAAATAGTGGCTGCAGCACTGATGTAAGCATTGGTGTATTATTACTTTATCTATGTAGGAGCTAGAAGCAAGAGATATGATATGCTTGGACTATTATACAAGTAGCTGAAATAATAGAACTAGCTACTTTGTATGCTAGTTGGTGCTTTGATTGAACAATAATATTCCCACTTCGTGTTGTTATAATAATACTACGCTGGATTATAGTACGCGTAAGATATAAAGGAAATATTGGATAATTCGAATACATACATATTACACGCGTATTTCTTATAATTATTAGTTTACCCGACATGAGCATGAGCATTGAAGTTGCATTTTGCCTTGATGTCATTGGTATCACCTTGGGAGATCAGACTGCCTGTGTAAGCCTACAGTACAGTCCGTTGTAATCTATTGTCAAGTCAATGATTCCGAGGTTACAGACCACAGATTTGTTTCCAGTCCGACCTCCATTGTTTCATTCTATATGTGTACTACACATGTAGGACACTTTTGGATCCTTTTCCATATTTTGATGTGGATGGTGATTACACGCAAACTTGACTTACTATGCACATGCGAAGAGGAGTGCGGCGATGAGAAGCTTTTGACTTTCCAACAGTGTAACCTTGCGTACCGAGAGAACCACCACAGACAACATCATCACCAATTTTGTATAAATTAGGTACCTAAGGTGAGTAATGGGTACTCTTTTTTTCCAAGTGAGTAAAATCAATTTCTTCTCACATTTATTATCTCTGTCAAGATTTTTGTTAATATACCTAACCCAAGTATCATGGATTTAAGAAGGTACTTGATTACTATTAGAGTATTATGTACTAGTAGAAGGCGTCAACTCCAGACTAAACTTGGATGGACCCTGGACAAGGCTGGTTTATGGTGAGGGTGCTAAGTGGAGACGAATTATATTTGGGGATCTCGCCGATCAATAGAGAAACGGGCGACCTGAAACACTGCTAATTATCCAACACGTGAACAAATACAACACCATCGGTAGAAAAAGCGAAGATAGCCCAGCCATATACTATGTAAATGAGCCATCACACCCCCACCTTCTTGTGAAGAGACCATCAGGTTTGCAGCTGTCAATGCGTACCTATCTAGGTAGGCGATGATGGGGGTGTGACGAAGCATCTACCGGCAGGCTTCATTCAGCTTTACTTGTCAGTGGTGTAGGTATATTCTTATTCTTTTCGTTTCCGAATCCACCCGATCCAGTTCACCACAATAGCTGAGAAATCGGAACATGATGGAATTGATGCGGCTGATAGTTCATGGTTGCGCATACAATACGACATGTCCTACGATATTATAGAACAAAGGCGAAATGACGTATACTGTGTAGTCAATCATGTCTTGTGTATCGTCGTTCGTGGCTGTGATATCGGGCTGCTATTGTTATTCTTTCTGATATCCGTTATTACATGATATCGCGATGGATTAAAAAGAGGTGGAATTTTGAAATTGCCGAGTGCAGAACATCACCAGCTCAGCCTTGGCTTTCTGCGAATTTCGGACAGTCTAATAATTCTTCTATCATTTAAAGATGCATTTAAGATGCATTGCGCCTATTCATTCCAAGCATGGTCAAGATTGTAAGCAGGTAGGTTACAATAAGGCGGATGACAAGCTGTTGCCCCTTTTCTTTGTCGATAGCAGATAAACCATTTCAAAATTCAGGCGCATTTTTCGAAGTTGGGGGCGGTCGCGAATTGAACATTTCGTCACCAGTTAACCAGTTGAACCTCGGGTCTCAGCTTAATTAGTGATAGGTACATGCAGGTTAATTCGGTACATATGTACAAGAAGCCAAGGTGCTCCCCACCGCCTTTCCGCTTGTACCTGCCAGCCAGAGTAGCAGTTTTAAGTACCTAGGTAGCAGCAGTTTAGACCGCAAAGCTTCACCTGCAAAGCGCAATAGCCCAGCGATTCATCGCATCCATCTAATCATCGAGTCGAGTCAACTCTTAACCACCAATCCCAAACTCCACAGATCCACTGGATCATTCCTTTTCGCCTATTCTGCTTTGTCAGATTTGGCATCATCATCGTCATCTTATTACTTTACTCACTCTATCTTCTATCGTAATTCGGCGAAGCATTAAAAATGTGCTGCAAACATTATGACCGTCACGTTCTCTCCCCATAGCGCGACCCATCGAATGCCGACCGCATCTTCCACTCCTTCCGCTTCTAAGACAGCACTGTCGCCTCACTCTCGATCTAATACCTCACATACTCTAGTAGCCGAGTATAATTCTACATCATCACGCGACGACTCCATTCCGGCTAGTAATCTATCTACTGCGAATGGTGCTTCTGTCGCTATGCCTTCACGACTAGGCTCGAGTGGCCCGACTTATGCGGTACAGCCTCCCGATCAGGCAAAAGGACGTCCGCATACAGCAACCGATGAGCGAACACCTGTAGAACTAGACCAACGTCCATTGACTGCACCCGGAAACAAACAACTTCTTGCTCCCCCGGGTTCTCAGGACGATTCTGATCACGACCGATCCAGGAGAGTAGTCTCCAAACCTCCATTACTAAGATCCAAGAGTGAGCATATTGTGAAGCGCGAGGACACAAACCAACCCGAGGAGGAGTTTTATGAATGGGGCGCACGACATGGCTTCGAAGATCACTACCAATCCGAGGATATCATTTCTCAACTAGCAAATGTGAGTCGAGTTCTTCTCATGATACCTCGCCTTTCCTCTAGAGGAGCGTCTACCTTCCTCGTGTATGGTTAATATGGTACTACACGTGGATATGAAGCATTTGCGCCTCATTTATTACCTCGAGCTCATTGTATCACTATTATACTGCTCTCTGCTACATTGATACTATCTTTGCATTTGCGCAACATATTGTTCAATCTAAAACTTTGCACTATACCCTTTACCCTATGCTAACAGATGGGTGGTATAGAACTGGTATATGTACTTCACAGACAAGCGACACGAATCTACAGGGCAGCCAGAATCCCCCAACTATGCTATCGAAGATTGGCGCATGCGAGACCGATTAAAAACCGTTTCTGCTGCTCTAGCCGTCTGTCTCAACATCGGTGTTGAACCCCCTGACCAACTGAAGACGAACCCGGGCGCTAAGCTAGAAGCATGGCAAGATCCGTTTGTTCCTCCGGCAGCGAAGGCCCTCGAGGCGATCGGAAAGTCCTTGCAAGCACAATATGAGAACATCTCTTTACGAACAAGGTATAAGCAATACCTTGACCCCTCAGTTGAGGAGACGAAGAGGTTCTGTCAGTCACTACGAAGGAATGCGAAGGACGAACGCGTCTTGCTGCACTATAATGGCCATGGTGTTCCAAAGCCAACAGCCTCAGGAGAGATCTGGGTTTTCAACAAAAACTTCACACAGTACATCCCTATCTCCTTGTATGATTTGCAGCATTGGCTCCAGGCCCCAACTATCTTCGTGTGGGACTGTTCCGAGGCTGGGAACATCCTCAATAACTATCATCGTTTTGTAGACAAGCACGAGGAAGAGGAAGAAGCCGCTGCAGCCGCCGACCCGAACTACGAGAAGACCAAGTATCGCTCATACCTTCACCTCGCGGCATGCGCCGTCAAGGAGAACCTCCCAACCAATCCCCGACTCCCTGCTGACCTCTTCACTGCATGTCTGACGACACCCATAGAAATGGCATTGTGGTTCTTCGTTTTACAGAATCCCCTCAAAACTAACATATCACCAGAGCGGGCCAAGAAACTCCCCGGTAGATTGCAAGAACGGAGAACACCACTGGGAGAGTTGAACTGGATTTTCACTGCCATCACTGATACCATTGCGTGGACCTCTTTGCCCCGACAATTATTCCGCAAGTTCTTTAGACAAGACCTCATGGTTGCCGCCCTCTTTCGTAATTTTATCCTAGCGCAAAGGATCATGATGGTATATGGGTGCCACCCTCAGTCATATCCGGAACTGCCGGATACGCACCAGCATCCCCTATGGGAAAGCTGGGACCTGGCTGTTGACTTGGCCTTGGCGCAGCTGCCGATGATGGAGCGAAAAGAGAACGAGGGGATTGAATATGAATATCAGAGCTCACAGTTCTTTGCGGAACAGTTGACCGCTTTTGAGATCTATCTTTCCCGTGGCGATGCGATGCAACAGAAGCCTCCCGAGCAGCTTCCCGTCGTTCTTCAGGTGTTGCTTAGCCAGCAGCATCGAGTACGTGCCCTGATTCTGCTAGGAAAATTCTTAGACTTGGGCCCCTGGGCGGTCCATCTAGCTCTCAGTATAGGCATCTTCCCCTATGTATTAAAGTTGCTACAGTCTGCCGCCGCCGAGTTGAAGCCTGTTATGGTTTTCATCTGGACCCGAGTTCTCGCTGTGGACGTTTCCTGCCAACCCGATCTAATCAAGGATAGTGGTTACAACTACTTCGCCTCCATACTTAATCCCGCCGAGGTCCTAGCCGTCACTAATGGTGATGAACATAAAGCGATGTGCGCTTTTGTGCTCTCGATGTTATGTAAGGGGTATCGGCCTGGGCAAGCCGTATGCAATCAGTCTCATATTATGACATATTGCCTAGCGCATCTTAGAAACGAAGAGAATGTGTTGCTTCGTCAGTGGGCGTGCCTGTGTATCAGCCAACTGTGGCAGGATTTACCCGAAGCAAAGTGGCGAGGCATCAGAGAAAACGCCCCTATGAAACTGTCAAGTTTGACAAAGGACCAAGCTTGTGAAGTACGAGCTGCGGTTATCCACGCCATGACAACATTCCTTGGCATCCCAGATCTCACAGACGAGGTAGCCAGAATCGAAGAGTCAATAGCCTGGACATTGCTAGACATGGCCAACGATGGCAGCCCGCTCGTTCGCAAGGAATTACTTGTCTTTATCTCCCACTTCGTCCTCCGCTACGAGAGCAAGTTTGTTGTTGCGGCCTACGAGCAGCTGGTCGAAGAAAAGGAATACCTACTTTTCCCTCCGGCGGACGACGGCTTGGAGCATAAGATGGGCCTGCATTATGCACGCCCCGAGAATCGCAACGCAGATGGTACCATCAAGGCCACAGCGCAGGGCTTGTCGTATAACACGGTCTTTGCTGCTTGCTGGAAGCATGTTTTGATATTGAACGTCGACCCTCACCCCGAGGTCCAGCGGGATGCAACGACTATCGTAGACTACGTCCACAACGCACTTCTCTCGTCGGCCCTAGGTTTACAAGCACAGAATTTGATGGATGAGATTCAAAGGCGCACGCGCCGCACTCGTGGCCATGGACACAGGAAGCAACCTTCTACCGTGCGGAACAGCATTATAGGGCAATCTTCCTCTGAGATTGTACCACCAGAGCCCTCACCTGGGCTCTTGAAGCGAACCGCAAGTCTACTATTTCAGCTACCCAATATGTGGGGTAGCGAAGACAGATCAATGAACTCCACTCCATTGCCTTCTCCTGGTCTGACGAGGTCTACTTCTCAGCGACCTCGACTCGCTCCCGATTGGACTGCGCCCCCGGAGCAAATCGACCAAGCTAATGCCCCTGCTCATTATCACGTAGCCGACGAGCCTGTATCAGGAAAGTTCAAAGAACGTCAACTTGACCAAGCACCTACCCTACCCATTCCAAGCACATTCTTAGACTGGTCGATCGAGTATTTCCGCGAACCACAGATGCACCCTAGCGAATCCGAGGAACCCGGTAGTACCGAGTACAACGAACGTCTCTGGCGAAGATCGCGGAACGAGAACATACTTAGGGAGACCCAGCCACAGAAGCAGTACGCCGGTAGCCACAAGTGGAACAACCAGCTCTGCATCATGAACAATGGTGCCCAGCCGGCAAAGATGACATTCCACCAGTACGAAGATCATCTTGCCGTGGCCGATGAAGGAAATACAGTTTATATCTGGGACTGGAAGAAGCAGTCTAGATTAAACCGATTCTCGAACGGGAACCCGGAAGGATCAAAGATCAGCGACATGACATTCATCAACGAGGACGACACGGCATTTTTGATGACGGGCTCGTCGGACGGTGTGCTTCGTGTCTATCGAAACTATGATTCTCCGAAGAAAACCGAGTTGGCATCAGCATGGCGAGCATTAACTCACATGGTTCCCAGCAATGTCAACTCAGGTATGGTATTTGATTGGCAGCAAGTAACTGGAAATGTGCTTGTTGCTGGCGATGTTCGGGTGATCCGGCTCTGGGCTGCTGCTTATGAAACGTGCATCACAGACATACCAGCCCGCTCAGGCTCTTGTGTGACATCTTTGACGTCTGATCAGATGACAGGTAATATTTTTGTGGCTGGATTTGGAGACGGAGCTGTTCGGGTATTCGACACCCGACTCCGACCCCATGAATCCATGGTCAAGAAATGGAAAGATGATTCGGATCGACAGTGGATCAGAAACGTGCATATGCAACGCGGTGGTCAGCGGGAGCTACTTTCTGCCAGCCGAAACGGAAAAGTCAAGTTGTGGGATATTCGGATGGATTCACCACTCCGTGTTATCCAGACAACCCGCGATACTCTCCGAACAGCGAGTACCCATGAACACCTGCCGGTATTCTCTGTGTAAGTTTTAACTCACCGTTCAGCCTATACTAGTTCGCTACTAACTGTTTCACAGCGGGACGTCTGCGCACACCGTCAAGGTATTCAACTTTGAAGGCCGAGAGCTCTCTCGCATGGAGCCATACTCCAGTTTCTTGCAACAAAACCGCGGCGCGCCCATCTCGGCCACCGCCTTCCATCCCCATCGCATGATATTGGGCTGCGCGGCGCGAGGTGATCAGCATATCAACCTGTTCACCTGCGCAAGCGAAAAACCCGAGGCTTTCTTAAACTCAATATAAAGCCTCAAACGCTAAAGATCTCCTGCTAAAGATCTCCTTCTCGTCGCTCAGAACGGTGGAGTCTTCGTAGCATGTAAACGGCAGTTTTCATGCTCGCTTCTTCCTTTTTCCTTCTTCGACCCTCTAATTTCTACTTGACAAGGTACCGCTAGCATGACTACCTAGGTAGTTACGCACGTACTCGTATAATGGTGTAGGAATAGATGATTCACGGGTTTTTAATGGGCATTTGCTTAGGGAGGTAGGAAGGGCATCAGACCGTGTGTGTCGTCGGACGGCGTCGGATTGATTTGGGTGGCTTCGCATTATTCTTTGGTCTACTTTCTTATGACCCGGAGGCCAAGTGGAATCAGTCGATCTTAGATGATACGTCTCCGACGAATTAGAGTATTTAGTAAATGCTCTTAATAATACCTCTTGAACAAACCATGGCTTTCATGATGTTAAACTAGCTCAGTGTTGCTGTTGTGCCGTAGCCTCGACTCCGAAGCCAGAATCATGCTAGTCTTCGACGCATAGGGCTAACATGTATAGCAGGAACTGTATTAGCTGAGACATTTCTTCATACCATATCATGTAGTGTAGGTAAGTAAACGCAATGTAGTGAACTGAGGAAGTTGCTGTCAGTATCTAATATTAGAGGTAGGTACTCTTTGATTTACTTCTGAATTTGTAGTTGAACTAGATCGCGATTAACGATATTCAGGACTATACTACTATGATATTCATAGATACCTACGCACGCATGTTCAGCTTCGTGGCGCAGTGGCAGCGCGCCGGACTACTTACTCGTCCGGAGGCCCTCCGATCGAGACGGAACGAAGTTACTCTCTTTTTTCTCTTTTCTTTCTCTCTGACGCGTTAACTTTTTAACGTTTGTGTTTCGGCCCTGCGGTGGTACCCGTTAGGTCTAGGAAGACGATATGGTTCTGGTTCTGGTTATGGGAATACTTGAGCTTCAAAAAGGGGTTGCCGCTTTGAACTTGTAAAGCCATCTCAAATCTTGGAACGTGAGACTCACACTCATGAAAATCCTCAAGTTATCAGCAACATCACTTTTTCAGTATACAATGTATTTTATATGTCAGTCCAGCGCTATAGAAAACTCTTGTTTTGAAGATTGCCGTATCAGGAAACCGAGGCGGCCCCCAGGCCAATGAGAAGAGCCAGTGAAATAACTCGCTATTATTTCATAAATTACCTAAGTAAACTCAAGTTTGGACTTTGAGAACTGTAATTCTAAGAAAGTTCGAAGGCGGTAGGTCTATTAGAGCCTCGATTATTTTACTCCTATTTCAGAGGTAAACATAACCATCAACTTCGTTCATTCGACAACAAAAAAAAACCATCCCTCAGAAATTATCTCAGCCGTTGATTTCGATAGTAGTCATTTCTTAGCAGATACATCCTTTAGTTATATTTATATTTCTCTAGATACGCAATTTGCGATACTCATCCAGCGCAAATAGCATCATTTTCATCAGCGTCAACTATCAACCAGCAACAGCAGCCATGGATCCTAGATTAGAGGCATTGGCCTTAGAACAGACGTGGCAGAGGTGCCCGCGCTGTATGCATATGATTTCTCGACAATCCGGATGCAGCAACATGGAGTAAGTACACTACTGTCTATATGTGCTTCGCTTTAGACTTTGCGGTTCGCGGTCAGAGAATTGCTAACTTGACGATCTTCCATCCTTCTAGGTGTGTATGTGGCCAAGCATTCTGCTATGCCTGCGGCTCGCCACGAGGAACCTGCAACTGCCACACGCTGGAAGCACATATGCCTCTACGGCTGCGATCCGAGCATCCACCAGAAGAAACCATCGGAATAGGAGAAGTAAAGCGCGTACCGAATCGCAACCAGGAGAACATCCCACCTCCACGACGCGAGTCCAGGCATAGCCATGTCCCTTCCGCATCTTCCGCCCAGGCACCAGTGGCTATTCAAAACAACTCGAATCAAGGCGGACATGCATTACGAGGTTTCCCCGACGGACGCCTTGCCCGGCAGCCCCTCGGGGCGCAGCAGCTCCCTTCGGATCGACAACTTTCTCGACCCCAGACATCAGAGCGACCTAGACTCCCCAGATGATAAAAGTCAATGCTTTGGGCAGAATCGGTAGTTCACATTACATTCTGAGTGTAAATGTGTTTAGTCGTTAAATTTCTTTAATCCGCCGATGTTCAACGCCTTTGAGGAACGTTGGATCGGCGGCGAGCGCTCAATAAGTCTCTGCCATTTGGCTCAAGAGGGGCCGAGACTGGGGCATGGTTTGCACCTTGTGGACTTGCTAGTCGCCCTCGTAGGTATAGATAAATATAGGTACCTCTTAAAGATGAACAGTTATTTCGAGTCGCAACCTAATAAAAGGGTAAGGCAAATCACCTAGAGCAGGCAAGCTGAATACATTATTCACTAACACTAAAACCTATCCAGTTGACTATGTGGATTTGCATTTACACAATCCTCGTTGAAAGACCTTGGACAGGTGAATATATAGGTAGGTCGCCTTGTATCAAGATACTAACGCATTACCTACCTCCTAAGTATTTTATAGAATCCTACACCTATATCCCATTAAGCCAAGCTCCGAACGTAGTCCCTATTTCCAACACCCAGACCTTGACATCGCAGCGGTGATAGAGCTACAAAAACCCGCCTCAGCTAAGTCATTCTGACGTCAATCGACTTGGAAGCAGTAGTAGAACGTCTACTTTTATCTGTCTCGGTTACCTCATAGTACATGAACTTAGTGTGCCCAGGGCCGAACACTTCTATCTCCAGATCGCTGTCATTCACCTCCGGCCAGACTTCCCGCGCCGGGTTGCCAGCGACGTGTTCGTAGGGAGCGACATCATCCGTGACGACGGCGCCAATTGCGACCTTGGCCCCCTCTCTGATTGTGACTCCCGGGCCGATGACGGCTGAAGCCCCGATCCACGCCCCGTCGCAGATGGTGACAGACTCGCCTGTCAGCTCGCGGCGCCCTTGCGCTAGATTCTTGATGACGGTTTTCGTTGGAGGAGGACCCGTGGACACGATTGTGACATTGGGCCCGATGTAAGCATACCTCCCGATCTTGACCTCGGCGACGGGGGTATCGACGATCCTGCAGTTGCGGTCGATGTGCGCTGTATGATGAATGGACACCTGCGTACCGTAGTCCATGCTGAAGGGGGTCATGATGTTGGTCGGGGGCTCGTAATGTTCTCGCTCCGGTGGGAGCATCTTCTTGAACGCGTTGCCTCTCTCCAGAGCACTGGCTCGCGCGTCGAGGGCGTTGAATTCGACACAGGCTTCGGCGCATTGTCGACGCGCTTCGACGTACTCGTCTTCGTTGGGTGAGAATGCTGCATACACCTTTGTCGGCGGGGTGCTGGAACAGTCACTGCGCGAGCTGGGGCTCGGGCAGCCGGAACGACTAGGAGCTGGAGAAAGGAATTGGGAGGGCATATTTTTTCGTCTATAGAAGAGTCAGCTTCCGATGGGTGTGACTTGTCGTTGCCCTTTGGCTTGGATTGTTGGCTTTGTCGCAGCCACCTAGTAGTTCGCGAGTCTTGCCGATCCACTTGACGAAATCAATATAGTCTTCCTCCGATAGGCGATATTCTAGAATCCTGGGCTCTCGCAGTTATATGTGGATGTCTGGGTATCCTCTCATCGGTTTAGCAGGGAACCATAAAGGGTGGTTATCGTATTGCAAGTAAAATCGTCGGCGAACCAAAGTGGTGTAGTTCTACTCCTTGTAAGATTATCTTAAACGGAAACAATGGAGACCAATAATGACAGAAGATAATTATCTGAAATCTTTGTTTTGCTGGTGTGTACTTCTGAGTGTAAAATTGTTGATGGAGTACCCCTTTATGATAAGAGAGAACAAAGTCCATGTTTTAGGAATTCAAAGACCCTCAACTGACAAGAAGCAATTCCAATTCCTTTGGAAACTGCCATTGAAGCTCTTGATGCGTGCCGTGTACCTCCCCTCTAGCCTGGAGGCAATAAGGGCCAAGGCTAAAGTAACTCGGCACCTACCACAGGTGAACTCATTGTCTGAGCCCTGGGCAGGTTCCCTCATTAAAAAGATAGAGGGCAAGTGCAAAAATAATGCCATTGGGTCACACGCAACTCGGCACTGAGTTAATATCGATCACGCGTTGGCGGTCCCAAGTCTTCCGGGCAGGTGCCGAGCAAACCCATACCGACCAACCCTACTGATTGCCCCGAGTCCGCCCCTGACCTCCTTCCCTCAGTATCCCGTACTACCCGCCTTGCCCCCGGAGATGGCCTGTTCTCTACGACATAATGGTACCACTAGAAGGTCTATTGCTGCCTATGGTAAGCATATCTAGCCCATTATGAGCAGGATTTTTAACAACCTAGGAGAGGATGGCATCACAGCTGTTCTTAACTTGACCGATACCTAAGCCTGCATGGAGTAGTGGTTAACTCACCGGTCTCCGACTACTCTACAGTCAGTAAGCCGGGTACCCGGGTTCGAACCCCGGTGTAGGTGCTCATATTTTTCTATCTCTTCATTTTTTGTCCTTATTTTTCTTTTTTTTCTTTTTCTTGCTAGCATCCTGTCTCCCCTACCTTCCTTCCACTTGATGTTTACTCTAAATAATCAGCTACCCTGTTCAATATCGTACTTCTCTTAAATTTATTCCTGGTTCTATATCCCAGCTTACTATCAATGCTGCTTTTGAGTGAGTGGTGAAAATCCTTTTTTTGTGAAGACATTTAAGTAAGGCGCGTTGAAAGCTGAACTCGCCGCATCTTAAGGAATGATTCGGTTAGTTCTGACCAAGGATACCTTCAGTATGTCATTTTACGATGAGCTGAATCAATTAATTATTTTTATATGCTGGCTTATGTGAGCTTTCTCGATACCTCTTCGGCTGTTTACGGGGTCATCTTGCGATATGTTCTATTTTGGGGGGCATAAATCCGATATTTTGTAGATCTAGTTCCACCTTGGGATACTTTCCTATCATTTTCTTTAATACAACCTCGAATTCTATGAGGTAAGTGGCCGAAGTCCTTGAAGTATATTTGTTATCATCAAAGGGAAGCTGATATCTACCTACCTATTTTACAGAATATAAGAAGTATCACAGTCACCCTCAACCCCTGAGAAGAACAGCCAACCTCAGAGTAAACCTCGAAACCAAAACAAGGAGTCAATATGTTGTTTACACAGCTTTTCTTCAGCTCCCTCCTTTTGGTTCTTCCAGCTCAATGCGAACCAATCCCCTCGAAGCATATTTCGGCCAGGGCGCCTCTCCTTATCGATTTCAATGCTGCGCGTGGCGACGATCCGAAGAAACTTGGACTTCTCAACCTAGAGAAGGATAAAGGCGATCGACCCAAGGGCAACACCAATGATCTATATATCAAGCTAGACAAGGACTTCAACGGCCAAGCTGCCGCGCATTTCCACCACAAGACCGGGTATCGCAGGTATGAGCGCAATCTTCGCACCGTCTTGCGCAACTGAGACTAATACCAAGATCTTGATAGAGCCGAATACCACGCACTCAAGGGCGAAACCAAAGCGGGGACCACTTACTTCATTTCGTATGAGTTTGCACTGGAGGTAAGACGCTCAACTCCTCGAATGAATAATCGGGAGAAACTCATACGAAGCCTGTAGGAGCTGCCAGATGGCCTGATCATCTTCCAATGGAAGGAGTACAAAGCCAACAACGACCAGGACGGCGGCGCCAACATTCCATTGGCACTCGAGATACGGAACAACAAGCTAGAGTTCTCGCACACCCTCAAGTGGAAAGGACGTCGCGAGGTGCAGTGGTCGCAAGCCGTCCAGACGCGCAAGCAGTACAAGATCGGCCTGGAGATCCTGGCCAAGGCGGATGGGGGTCACGCAAAGCTGTGGTTCGATGGAAAACCAGTGACGTTTGATACCACAAAGTCCCAAACCCTGACTGGCAACATGTTCCCCGGACAGAGCGATCCTAAGTTTGGTATATACGGCGGCCAGACTGTGCAGGTCGATAGTTATGTGTACCAGGTCCAGATTGGGACGAGCAAGAGTGATCTCGACCAGAGTTATTTTGGAAAATA
This sequence comes from Hypoxylon sp. CI-4A, assembly GCA_002120315.1. Taxonomy (NCBI): domain Eukaryota; kingdom Fungi; phylum Ascomycota; class Sordariomycetes; order Xylariales; family Hypoxylaceae; genus Hypoxylon; species Hypoxylon sp. CI-4A. The sequence continues at coordinate 275,240 of KZ111564.1, forward strand.
AGTGTACGAAGCTAGGAACGTTGTTTTTCGCATGGTTCAGTCATTTTCATATTCCACAGTTTTCCAGTGTGCGACCTGGCTTGTTTAACCCTTAAACTCCCAACACTTTTTGCCATATCTCTATTTACAATACCAACAAGTTGTCTTTCACTCTTTAGTCCGCCATGTAATAGACGATGTGTTCATATTTGCTACCTATTTGCGAACAAAACAGTGTCCACTGCAGACTAGGTTACAATCTCACATATATCTCGTATCTGAAGTCTTATAACCACCTAAGTTGCTCAACACAGTGAATAGTCAGTGAAATCCCGAAGGCCTTCGGAGTTGGACAAAAGCACCCCGGTTCTCAAGCCAAATAGACAGCGGCGATTCGCTATCTGGTGTCGATCCATGCAGTTGTTCGGCACTAGTCTGCGTCCGGCCTTCCGTATTACTCAGTAAGTACATCGGCTCCGACTCCGCATCACGATACTTTAGCGAGTTTCGCATCACCATACCTCTTCTCCGCTCGTCATATGACTCATCAGATGATGCGCCGACAGCCATCAGATCCTGGAATGCGAGTTGGGGAAGTCAGAATTCCTCGGTGCTGAAATATAAATAAAGACAAATCTAATAGGTCGTTCCCTCCTAAGTAACTCCCCTGAAAGACCGACAATTCAAAAATCACCTTTTTATACTCACTCCCCTGCTCCCCTGTGACTCGGCAACCATGTCAACAACAAACCAGAGCGAATGGAAGCCGACCCGCTTCGCCATAGCTCTATTCCCGGGCTTCCAAGCACTAGATGCATTCGGCTCCCTCGACATCCTGAATATCCTATCGAAGCGAACGCCCTTATCTCTCTACGTCCTATCCGCAACACTGGATCCGGTATCAACCAAGACTTCCACCTCGGGGCATAGAATCGGCCAGACCGTGGTACCTACGCACACCTTCGCGGACGCCCCGGATGATATCGAGGTGCTGCTGGTACCCGGCGGCGGAGGCACGCGGGACCCGGAGAATGTACGAGAGGTCGTTGAGTTCGTGCGCCGCGTATACCCGCGCTTGAATTATCTTCTCACGGTATGCACGGGGAGTGCGCTTGTGGCTAGGTCGGGTGTCTTGGATGGGAAGCGTGCTACTACTAATAAGATCGCTTGGGATTGGGTAAGTTTTGATTTAATTACTAGCCCCCTTTTTGCTATCATATCTCGAGCTAATATGACGAATTCTTTTAGGCCACGAGCCAAGGTCCAAAAGTAAACTGGGTTCGCAAGGCCCGTTGGGTGACCGATGGCAACGTGTGGACATCGTCGGGGATCTCGGCGGGCATCGACATGACCTACGCCTTCATAGCCGACCGGTTCGGCGAGGAGACTGCGCGGAGTCTGGCCTACGCTTCTGAGTACGTGCGCAATACTGACCCGAACGAGGATCCATTTGCTGGAGAGGAGCGCAATGGTGTTGCTAAATAGATTAGGCTGCTTGCTGTCTTGGTGGATGAATGAATAGATGAACGGATTCATGAAATATCCAAATGAAGGTTGAGGGAATATGATACCACAGCAGTAACTACGAAGCATATGGAAGCAAGGGTGGCCTAGCGGTTACTTTCATCTTCTACACGCTCTCCACTTCCTAGGTAGGTACTTAATATTGAATAATAGGCACCTATTTCATATCTATGGTCCCTCAATGCTGCAAAATGGAAAAGGAGGCTGCATGCCGAGATGCCTGAGCAGTTGGGTAGTTGATGTTATTTCGTTCGCATAAGAATGATATTAGGGCGATACACTCGTTGTCAGATTGCAATATTTAGGGGACGGTACCAGGCTTGTCCTCCTAGGAGAGCGATGCGAATCCAAACTGAAGCTGAGCAGTTACATAGGTAGGTACATTTAACTCCTCTCGCCCACTAGCAAAGTTGATCCCTTTGAAATCCAATACGGCTAATATCAGAAAGTATGAGAAATCGTACGATAGATGCCTTATGCCGACAGAGGATTGAGATGCATATCACATCGAAGCCTCTCGGGAGGAGATAGATAAAGACTTAACATGGGAGATCTCAGCCACGAATGTACGCGGGATAGAAGGAGAAAGAGATATCGATAACCTTAACACAATCACCTGCATTTTTGTCGGCATCTAACTGGTACATGTCCATCATAACGGCGAGGCATATGCGGTGCGATGACCATCGGGTTATGTCGTGTAAGCCGTCCCATGCATTGGCTCGGGAAGGGACGCAGACCTACGCATGTCACGATATGGTAGGTATATTGATAGGGTCATGAAAAGGGGCTGTATGCCGCGACTCCCCCCTTTTGGCGTTCTTGGCAATTCGCGGCCCCGAGGCTTTTACCTATCTTATAGGCTGGGTAACCTAGGTCATATTGGTTGCACCAGCAGCGGCCGGCGCCTGTTGGCAAATGATAGATCAATGGTGTCGAGGCAATTGGTGGGAGAGAGGCTGTCAATGGTTCCCGTCGGGTTGGTGTGACCAACCTATCTGTCTTTGCGGTCAACGGCTTGTAGAGATACCCGTGTCGCGGGTGCATTGTTCCTTGCTACTAATTGCTAGGATTCATATGGTAGAAACGTTTGAGTGTCAACAAGGTCCGATGAGACGATTGGATATCGACCCGGAGTTTGGCTGAGATGTGGCGGATACAAGCATGATGCAGGGTCATTCCGGACTTAAACTATCTCGGATCTCGGGTTCCGAACACGAATTCACCACAATAAGAGGTGGCTTTCGAGTTGCCAAAAATATCGGGACTGATTTAATATCTGGGGAAGCGAGGAGAGCGGATTCTCGTCGTCGCGATGGGTAATCTGACTGTTGTTACCCAATGAGGCTGTGGGGGGTTGAATCTTGAACGTTATTGAAGGGAAGCTTAATATTGTGTGGTTACAAACCGACCGGCGTCGAGACCGTTACCGATTTTCCTTACCATTGCCACGGTTGGAAATAGCCCTGCATTGTAGGCTGTCGATCTGATGGAACCAAAAGCTTTTTGGATAAGGCTGGAAGAACCCCAGTTGCAAAAGCAGGTTTTGGGATCCCTGTAGATGCAAGTCGGATTCGACGTATCCTACCCGTTGCCACGATAGCTCGCCTTGGCGCGTCCAAGGAATCCGAATTCTGACCTGAACCGAACGTTGATGCCATCGAAGGCGACGCAACGGTAATTTGCAAGCCGAAGAGGATCGAGGGGCAAATGATGATGGATTGGTTGTCAGGCGCCCACGTGAGATCTCGTCCAGATGAAGAATTACTGGTTTTCTTTGCATGGCAGCATGGCTGGCATGTTACCTGGGGTAGAGAATCGCGGGAACCAAGTTCATGGATAAGATCCAGTTCGCGTAAGCCCAGGCATACGTGTCGGTAAGCATACTGGCATATCAATAAACTAGGTCGGTTACGCTACGAGCGGCTTCTTGAAGATCCGAATGCAGATAAGTGGCTTCTTTATCTCCAGTGGGCTCCTCTAACCCGGCAGCCTAGGTAGGTAGGTCTGTCTAACGAAGCCGCGTCTTGCTTTGTTATTCGAGAAGTAGCCCCGTTCAAAAAGGCGGCATCGCTTAGTGGTCTGGTGGTGTCCGGTTCTGGAACTGGCGCCGAGCCGCGGTGTGACAATGTGGGAGCGAGTTTTTGGGTCTTCTTGGGATTTAAAGATTTCCAATCCGCCGATGGTAACAGGGGGAATGAAATTGGAGTTGAGGTTTTTTATATATACCTAGATCTCGTAGCTCGGCATCTTGTCGATCTGATTGGCGCGGAGGATTTCTCCCGCGCATTACATTGGCTGGTCGATTGATTCCCATCTGGGGAAGAATGTCCAATATTAACAGCGGTCAAAGATATTATGATCTTTGTTTGTCTATCAAAACTACGGTAATTATTCCAATTGCCCCTGACCGTCATACGGGCCGAGAGAGCGTGATGAGACGGATGACGTCGAACTGATGAAAAATGTAGCGCATGTTGGCATGTTGACATGTGTACCTGGCTTGTCTAGCGTATTCAAAAGTGCATCGTATCCATGGGTTCGGTTGCGTGAGATGGTAATCCGTGGAGCGTGACAGTGAGAAGCAAGGGCCAGATTACGATCACTCCTTGCCGGAACGACGTGGCTTAAAAGTCTCCGGGATTGGTGATTATCTGGCTGCAGCATCTACTATGTAAGCGCCAATCATTTAGAGCGCTTGTTGGATTTAAAAAGGTTGATGATTTTGTCGTAGCCTCGACGAATTAGTTGTTGTAGTTGTTAAGATTATAAACATAGGACATGCAGGAGAGTCACAGAATGAGGAGTAACAACCTAAGGTGTTGCACTTACTATTACCAACGATTAGCTCCGACGGATATAAAAAGTGGTCCGTGCTCTGAATAAATCGCCTTTTGGGCAAGTCGCGTGGAGTTCCCACTGCTGCAAGTTGCATCACACCAAAAGTGACTTTTTTTTTTCAGCGACCCGAAGCTTCGGTGGATCCTAGCAGCCCAGCCAGTATCTAATAATAACCCATCTAGCTCTAGAGTACATGGCACATACATGTGGGTGTTTGTTTAGTCTCGTGCTTGATAAAAGCAAGAAAAATACCATTTCTTCTCTATGAAGATCCCATACGACTAGATTTGATGTGTAATGTTGTATACTCAAGATATGTTCATCAATCTAGATCTAAGAACGAGTCTGCGAGTATTCAAAACGCATACGTCATCTCCGCACGGCGATCAGCTTGGGCGGGACTCAATCGTCAGGGGAAAACTTTAATGGTTCCTGGCTGGTGGGCCCGTCTCTTTCAGCCGTCTGGATTTTAGCACAACATGGCTAGACTCGATCAGGGTTAATCAGAGAAGAGTTTTACAAATGAAGGAAGGGAACCGCGGTATCACTACCTATTAAACCAACCAACTAATTTATAAACATTTATCAGACAGGCACATGCCAACTGCATTCAAGATCGTGTGAGATTTTCTGTGGCAGTAAGGGGATTTGACAGATCATTCTTGTTGATATTAGATTGCGGACTTGTCGCTCTTAAAATGGCATTGTACGAAATAGACGCCCTTGGACGCTCTCTCATTCGCTGGTCCATCTGAGACCGAGGCTGAAGATAATCATCCCGTGCTTTTTTAATTTCCCTATTTTCAAGTTTTTCGTCTCTTTTTACCCCTGCTTACACCGCGAATTACGCCTCTTTCTGTTAAGAGAACCTGCTCCCTGTTGATATTCTTGTATCAGCATGCAATTAATTTATACCCTTGCTGACGCGTTTCCCTCCGTTCCGCGAGGCACTAATCATGTACCCAGCTTCGATGGAGAAAAAAAAGTGTCTATCAATTGACCTCAATTGAATTGACGATGCCATGGTGCCTTTCCTGAGAAGTTGATTGTAATATTATACCTTGGTAGTTTTAGTATTGCGCATACATATTCTCAAGTTTGCTGTATTAAATCCGCATGTCTTTCGCGGGGAAAACAACTATCAAGATTAGGAAGCTAAAAATGCATCGGATCGTAAAAAGGATTAACATGCCCTTGTGTGAAACATTCGAGATCATTGGGATTCGGACGAACCCGTGCTGCAATTTACCTGACATCGCCCTATGCTTACACAAACCAACCCTGGATAGATAGAAATTTCTTCTCGCTTTCGTTCAATGCATTATCTACAATCTACATAACATAGTACTGGGGTTTCTAGTTTACTGTTTATCCTTGCTATGTTTCTGTCTATCCAAAAACGCATTCGCCGCAAGTCTTTTACAGGGAGTTCGAAGGAGTATGTAAATAGGGATGAAAATTTGCAATCTGACCTCATATCAAGATGCGAATGTCTCGTCTGTTACTATGCGTGTGGCGTTGTCGCTCTACAAGTAGAGTTGCATCAAAACCCATGCTTGACGTTACCTATCACCTACATGCCCAGGAACTCAGCCCAGTTTGAGGGGGGAAATGCAGCCGTGCGCGGGCGTGTCAATATATATAGCTCCATGGTCACTTGTTCAATACGAAGACAAATCCATCTGCAATCAAAAGGAGAACAACGATACGATGCGATACATGTACGTACATAGTATTGGCATTGCGCGGTATGACCGGAGATACGTATCTAGATGGTGATAGGGTACATACGTGGTCTTGCGCAACCCCCTTCTCCCTTGGTACAGTACGAATAGAAAAACTTGCAAAAATTAGAACTGCACAGCCTCATCGCTCTAATATCGATCTGTTCTCGCACATACCAGCAACGTTCGATTCCTCCCATCCGATAGACTGATTAGCGAGTGGTTTATCCACGTTGTTGTGTAGGCCTGGGCACATCCTCATTCTAGAATGACGGCACACGCAGTTGATCACGAAAGTTTTTACCCCTTGCGGAAGCATTATTACCAGCTATGCAGTAATGTGTGGAGTTGGGAGCTACATAAACAAACAAACTACCTTGCGTAAATATGTACAAATGGGGTGAACATAGAATACAGAATACATAAATGGTATTGTGTGCAAGTATACATAATCTAGGTATCTTAGTATTGCTGATTGCATGTACGTAAGATCATATTTTCCCCGGGTGATTGGCAGTTGTAGTCATTTTAGACTGTACGAATAATAGAAAATAGGTAATTATTTCTACCCCAAATATGCATGAGTTTTCAATTCACAGCGCTAGGTATTCAACGTTGCTTGCAATTGAACTTGTTGGTGACATGAGAGCTGTTGCTGTTGCTGTTTATCGTCTTTCTTTGTCTGTTATGAGTCTTATGTCTTTTTGCAACTAACAGCATCAAACTTAATTGGCTTATATGCAATCAACATACGTGCACCCCTAACGTACATATAGATTAACACTGATACACTGGTGCTTTATCTCTGACAAGTTTATAGTCTGTTGTTACTTAAAAGAAGGAAGAGCAGCTGGGTAGCTACACGACATAGGGATGGAATGGACGGGAATGGCAGGCACAGCTATGTGTGTACTGCTGTAGCACATACCTGTGCATGGCTGGCAGGAAGTGCCCTGTACAGTGTATCAAAAAGAGTCAACTACGCTTGTGATTAGTCGTTTTAAATATACAGGTATGTAGCATGTACTGCCCACAGAGAGCGGAAGGTACCTAACAAGTCCGGAAGCCCGAAACAAAGTCCGCTCCAATCCAGTGGAGTGTTTCCTCACCTGCGCCGCTGGCCTCGATTTGGCTTTTTCGGTTCTTTCTGCGCACCTTTTCAATTTTGATGTTGTGCTTTTTATTCTTGAACCTACAACTTGGGATGACATGTCTTCTCTAGGCTTTGAGGCCCAATTGTATTAGTCGTGAACATACAAAAAAAAATACCGACTTTTAACTACTCAATTGTAATTCGTCTAACTTAAGTCTTCTCCATTTTCTCGCCTACTGTATTTCGAATTCAAACTTCTATTCTATTACTTTGTTTCCTTGGAATCGGAATCGACATCGAAATCAAAGATTGGCATCCTTGATCATTGGCCTACCTCCCTGTCTAGTCTAGCTTGTTCGACCTGTCAGATCTCTTATTTCTGGTACCTACACACAACTAAACAACTACGATACTGTACTGTACACCTCACTCACCTCTCCCTCCACTCCATTCAAGGTGGGTAATAATAAGTCCTTTCTTGGAAAAGCGCCCCTTATCATTCTATGCGAGGAAGAGACTGAAGAGAACCGACCGACTGTTTCCGTGACTTAAACAAGCAAAGCAAAGTTGCTTACCAAGTTTTCACACCAACTTACCTACATAACATTACCTGTATGTACATGCTTACACGCATATACACGCATATACGTATACGACGCCACTGTCCACCACCCCACCCCCTACTTACCCCCCTACCACAAGAGCCTGCACAATCCAACATCCTGGTCAACCCATGGTTGGTACTTACAAGTTACGCATTAGTAGCAGTTTAGATAGCTGGCCTAGCCCAATTTCGATGTTGCTTCTCCCCCCAAAATCGGCGCTACCTACCGCTACGCCCCTCCCGCAGCCCGTTCTACGCAGTACCGGCCTGTTACTAGTTAGGCAGCCTTTCTAGCGTCTTGACTGGCTCTTCGGCTTCTTCCTTCATCTCTGCCCTGCTTTTTTTCTCTGCTCGCTTCTCCCACGTCGTCTACGCAACGCCTGTTATTCTCCCAATTCTTGCTGGACACGCCCTCGCACCGTAATACGCCGTTCCGTCCAACCATCGTTCGACTTATACCAACTAACTCTCCACAGGGGCCCGCTAGAAGTCGTCGCGTTCGTTCGTTAATTTTTCTTCGCCTTCTTTTTTGATGGTCTCGAGAATTAAACCTCCATAATCTCCCCCCCCCCCCCCCCCCCCCCCCCCCCCCCCCCCCCCCCCCCGCTAAGTCCTACGTTTGACCGTCTATTCCGACCCGCTCTCTCAACTTGTTCCTGTCCTCCCTCTATCCCGCACGACCTGTTTCCAGGCCGTTACGCTCGTTACAATATCGACCTTTTGCTTTCTTGGGCTTCCAAGACACCGCTGTAGACCGGGATCTCTGGAGGAAGAAGAAAATAATAAAAAAGCCGTTAGGGTAGTCCTGCAAGCCCGCTGCTAGGTGACGACTAGGGGGTTTAATTAGACGCTATCGAATCGTTGTGCCAATTCCTACAAATCGGCCGCTTCGAATGGGCCGGTAAGTCGCCAAACAACAAGCCCGATCTGCACCAATACATTCATTTCCCTGTTGCCAATTCCTTCAGCTCGTTACCGAAAAGGCAAAGGTTGGTCCGGAGGCGGCTGTATTTGAAGTCGAGAGAAGAGGAAAAGCCGGGTTTCAGGGACGTGAAACAGCCATTGCAAGCCGTCGCACCCACGTTGTGCCTGTGGGTTTGTGGCTGTAGTACAAGGCTACCTTAGCTCATTCCGACGCCGTCGTGAGTACGCCCGCACGATACACAAGCTCAGAGACACGGGAATCTCTGAAGGCGGTCTAATCGCTAAAATACTCGACTGGTCTCCATTATGGCACCAGTAGCGCCGCGTCTGAAGATCCTCTCAGGTTCGTTGATTTCCCATTCTGTCACTTGTCTTCCCCAACCTGATCTCGCATTACCTCCCAACCCAAACATCTATTCTCCTCGGTGCTACTGTCTTCGGAAAGGACGGAAAGCCTCCTTGCTTCTTAGTTTTTCCCTTGTCTTTCGTTTTTACGATTACATACCTCACATTCGTTTCCCCGCCCTACTTTGAGGGCACGGCGCGCTGGCATAAGCCTGGAGCCTTTAGCCATGGCCGAGAGTGAGCTAATGAGAGTCTGTTCAGTGGGTGGAAATGCCGTCTCTGCTTTCCTGTCCTGGAGGCTTCAAGCCACCAATGCCTGCGACGTGACCCTCGTCTGGAAATCCGGGTTCGAGGCTGTTCACCAGTATGGTATCTCTTTCAAGTCCGCTTCGTTCGGCAACGAGCGGTTTAAACCCCGACGTGGTAAGTTGCGCCCCATCCATAATGCTCTCTAGCAGCTTGAATGTTAACACGTCTGCTGTCTAGTTGTTCGAACTCCTGAGGAAGCCGCGCAGAGTAAAGAGGGTGCTTTCGACTATGTCATTCTTTGTATTAAAGCTCTCCCCGATGTATACGATCTCGCCTCAGTAATCGACGCCGTTGTGGTCCCTCAACACACCTGCATTCTTGTCAACACGACGCATACTCTAGGAGTTGAGGCAGCCCTCGAGGAGAGGTTTCCGACTAATGTAGTCTTATCACTCGTTTCGAACGCCGAATTGAACCAGCTAGGATCAAGCGAATTTGAGCATAGTGGTTCAACGGAGATCTGGGTTGGACCAGCGAACAAGAAGAGCAGCATTCCGAATGCGATACAGGAGGATATGGCCCAGGCGCTTGCCATGACGTTGAGCACAGGCCGCGTTGACTGTAAGGTTTCTAGCAACATAAGACAGCAACAGTTCGAGCGTGTCATTGGGTAGGTCATTTCCATTATCCTCTATTTTCTATAGTTCGCTAATTCAGTAGGCCCATCGCTTTTCACCCGGCTAGTGTCATTTTCGACACGCCTTTGCATTCCGCGCTTTTAGAAAAAACAGGCGTGAGGCAACTAATTTCAGATGTAATTGACGAGCTTATCGAACTTGCTACCGCGCAGGGTTGTCAACTTGATGCTAAATTCAAAGAAAACACTATTAAGGAACAATGCGAACCTTCGGATAGTCCAAGCATCATGTGGCAGGATTACATGGCCAGACGGCCGATGGAAATCGAGACGTTCCTTGGATCACCGATTAAGCTGGCTCAAAGCTCGGGCGTCAAGGTGCCACGAATCGAGACGCTTTATGCCATCTTCCACAACCTGAACATCGTCAACCAGTCCAGACCTAAGGAGATGAACGGTTTACCGGCTGCTTCGGGCTCACCGACTACAGCATCGCCAATGCCCCGTATGTCTTCCGCTCAACCCCTTCGTCCTGTCAATGGACACCCGAACGGGAACAGTATGTCAATGCCCCGACCCAGGCCTAGGAACTCGTCCAATTTTAGTGGGCCACCTCCAGGTATGCGTCGGCCAGGGCCACCACCCATGAATGGCGGCCCTCCAAATGGATATAGGCCCCCAATGAATGGTGCTCCAAATGGTCACGGTCCATCGCGCCAGCCATCACGACGTGGCTCATTTGAAGATACCGACCTCGGGGAATTCAGCCATTTGGTCGTGTACGAGGATTCGGCGGACGCTGGCGAGGGCGGATATAGTGCTGACACCTCAGACATGGCCCTTCGTGAAAGAGAAATGCAACTGCGACAACGCGAGTTGGCTTTGAAGGAACAAGAGATGCGCATGCGACGCGGCGGCCCACCACCGGCGGGAGGTAGGAGGCGCATGCCCCCTCCGGTACGTAATGGAGGCGGCGCTTACGATGACGAGGAGGAGGAGGACGACTACTTCGATCCTAATTCGGGCCCAATTACCCCCATGGTCGATCCCGATAATTTTGATATGATGAGCGTTACGTCTAGGAAGAACCGAAGCAAGGCTCCCCAGAGTCAAAGCGAAATACGAATGAATCCCGAGGGCTCCAACGGACCGACGGCGCCTCGAGGCGGTAGGTGGCGACCTGGGTTTGGTAGCAGGAACCGTTCTAGTCAGATTATGAATTCTGCGCCTGGTCTCCACGACAACATTCTTGACGATCCGATGATGAGTTTCACCTCCAATCGATACGGTAATGTCGACCGGGGACAAATGCACGCTGGATCCAGGGCGAACTCCCTCACAGCATCACATTTGCATGAATTACAAAGCGGACCTAACGGCATGAGTGGACCGTATCCTAGACGTGCCAGCCAGTCGCCGGGGCAGCCGTACAGCCCTTCGATCCGAGGAGGAGGTAATGGACGACCTTCGCCGCCCAACGGCTTTGGTGGACCTGGCCCTAATGGACGTCCGTCGCCCCCGGACGGTGTACGCCAACCGGTGCCTAGGTATCCCCCTGGTCAAGGAAACATGGTCGCGCCACAGCAAGTAGAACAACGTGTCGGGGTGAGCACTCTCCAACCACCAAACACGAAGACAGCAAGAAGTCTGACCGGCAGTGCGAGCGCCAGCGCGGAGAGTGGTGAATCAACGCACCTAGGCTCTGAACCGTCCGCTCATAGCAGCCAAAGCAGTCTCGGTCCCCGACCTCCCATTGGGGTCCGCTAAAACGATCAAACGATACGATGCGCCGTCGAAGCCGTGGGGAGGGATCTATGGTGTCCTATCAGTAGGAGCGCCTTCTTTTTTTTTCTCTTTTACTTTGTCTAGTGGTCGGGTTAATCGATGGTTCGTCGCCCGACGGTTTTCCAGGTAAACCGCCGCGACGTGAGCGGCATTAGGATTGTCGAGTTCGTCTCATTCAAATCATGGCGCATTCGATAGGTTTAGATGGAATCGGGTTGGATTACAACATAACGACGTACACATAATTCTATTCTTCTCGGCAGGGGAAAACTTTTACGTACATAAGCATCTTGGAAGGTTGAAGCAGTGGCTATTCATCTTCGGTAATATTGCATTGGGATGCGGGGTCTGTCACCTTTCCTCGGAACGCATATATTGTTCTACTCCTTTTCCGCTCTACGCAACGACTTTTCCTTACATCGTCCATTAGTTTCATGATATTATTTACGGTTGCGGCTTGTCAACTATCGAGTCCTTGCAGCAGCACGACAACTAGGACAACATCTATCAACCCTTCTCGAACCAACAATGCGATTTCAAGCCAGCCAACCGTGGCGGGCGATGAATGGGTACCCTCAAACTCATACCAGCAACCTACTTTGGTGTCCGTTGTCGGTTTCATTGTGTTGGATACCTGACACGGGTGACTCAGTGGCTCGTTGTAGGACAACCATTACGGAACTATACTTGTGACTGGGCTGTAACGCCAAAGTAGTTGCTTGTGGGCGACGAGGAGTGGAGCTTCGCGTAGCATCCGTGGAGAGGAAAGACATTGTTGGTATTATGACCATACACCACACGGAGGACCTTTTCTTTCTTGTCTTATTTGTTGTCAGTTTCTATCGGGATTCTAATAGTGTAGTAAAAAGACTGGCGCGCGCAGCACAATTGACTCCTAGAAGCAAGGTGGGCGAAGGAGCAATAGTTAGTTGAGCGAGAGAAAGAAAAGGGGGGAGGGCTGCAGAGATGGCCGGGTCAAGAATTAGAGAAAGTCATCTTAAGGAGACTTCTTAAGAGCTAGGCTTAATTAACAGGGACCGATTATTCGCGACAATGCAAATACGAGACGTCCATCGCGATCATGTGTGTTTTGCGTGCTTGGCTGTGATAAGTAACTACAATCTATTTTCGTACCTGAATGCATACGGTAATACATAGGAGGTAGGCAGATGATTGACGCCAAGTGGGCAGTGAAATCGGGAGGTGATGTAACGGTGGTACTTGGAGCTGCAGCGTAAACCGGGCCGCCAGGCAAGATGGTTCCGCTAAAGGCGTAACATTAGGGAGCTTGGACCCTTTGTTACCGAACGAAAATAGCAATAATCAACCCACCTCACCTATCCCCGCACTGAGCTTCAGGTGCCACTACGCCCACTAACTTTAAAACGCGCGTAACCGCGTCCTCAATATCGGATCAAAGTGGGGGAGGATTATTGATTGTTCATTCTCGCAACAGCAAGTCTAGCCTAGGGGTACTTATTTTGATAACGAGCAAGTTTGGTTAGGTTGAGATAACGAAGTAATTAATTATCTACCCGAAGAAGCCTCAAACGCAGAGTGCAGAAAAACGAAGTCAACCTCAGAAAAGAACCCCGCCAAATTTGCATCAAACAGCATCAAACAGCCTAGTCATCTCGTCCGCCAAACGCACGCACGCACGCACGCAGCGGAGCACGTTCTTGATAAGGTTCTTTCCCAACTTCGATATGGCTTCTCGCGGCGGAAGCGCAGACCGAACGATAGCAATGCAGAGCAGCTCGGGTGCTGCGAGGCCCTCCATGGCGCCGCAGAGCTCTGTCTCCGGAGGCGCGGTCAAGGCGCGACAGCTGGTGAGCTGGCTCTACTCCTCCTCTCGTACATGCAAGACGGGGTGAAGAGACGAATGAATGAATGAATGAGACTTGCGCTGATCGCGACGGCAACAGACGCATCTTCACTCGCAGCTCGCCCAGCTCTCGGCGAACCTGGCCGACACGGAGAATCTGCTGCGCATGACGAGCGTGCAGGCCGAGGCTATGAGGGGGTTGGGGAGTTGGCATGGGGGACTGTGAGTTTTGATCTCGATCTTCGGCCGCATTCTTGATTTCTTCGATTTTTCTGGCCATGTACGTAGACTGACGGCGGTGTTAGGTTTATGGCGGCGAGCAAAGTGCTTGGCGAGGAATCGGTGAAGGACCAGTCGCAGCAGAAATAGGGGAGTGACCGGAGGCGATCGATTCAGGGGTATATCAATCTACATGGTCAATATCTCGACCGTATATGTTTACGCTGAAGTCTAGTCTCTGTGGAACCCTATGCGACACATGTGAGTTGCTTATACGGGACGAAACGGGACGAAACGGGATGATCTAGACTGACTGAAAACCCAGTGCTCTCTTTTGGAGCTCTTGTTCATCTAGCCTTCTGATTGACCTGAAGCTGTCTTTGGGAACCACTTTATTAATCTCATTTTTATATGTCCCAAGTCCAGTCTTACTACCCTCGAATTACTAGTTGCCTTAGCCCTTGTTCTGATACTTCGAATTTCGAGTAAAAGTATATTGTTCTATTGTCCTTCAGAAAGTCGCACCGAATGGAATCCCGACGAAGGTACCTAGGTATGTTACGGATTGATCCTGGACTTTTGTTTTAAAGGTTAAGGATGTAACATTTTGGGGAAGATAAGCTTGCCGTGCGCCGGATTTTTAATAGCGGACCAGGTATGAGTGTCTACTACTAGTAGGACAACCATTCTCACCATGCTTGATTATGGAATATATACGATACGCTGCTTGACTCGAGCACACGTAACTCTTCTTCTATTAAACCGCAGCCATGATTGATCAGCACGAGCGGGTCGGACAGTTCCTTAGCCCGGATCGGAGAGTTTCGTGGTAATATCACCAACCTAGCCGATGCCAATAAAAGGCCTGCACACACCTGATATTCCGGAATCACGATCGAGCTGCATTCTACTAAGGTATTTATACAATATATAACAAAATACTCTCCGTCGTCATGTCTCCAACAATTGTCCTAATCTCGGGCGCCAACAGAGGTCTAGGCAAAGGCCTTCTTGAGCGGTACCTCCTGAAGCCGAACCACATTGTCATTGCCGCGAACCGCAACCCAGCGCACTCAAGCTCACAAGAACTTCATAATCTCCCTAAGGGTAAGAAAAGTACTCTCGTCGTAGTCAAGGTCGACGCAGCGGTGCCGCAGGACGCCTTCGATGCCGTCGCAGAGCTTCAGGAGAAACACGGCATCGACCACCTCGATGTGGTGATCGCCAATGCGGGCGTCTCGTTCGTCTGGCCCGCTGTTGCGGACCTGAAGATTGATGACTTAAAGGTCCATATTGAGCCGAATGTTTATGGTGCTGTTGCGCTGTACCAGGCTACGAGGTCGTTGCTCCGGAAGGCGGAGAAGGAGCCGGTGTTTGCGCCGATGGGATCTACGGCGGGTTTATTGAGGTGAGTATCCATCCATATAGATACATACCTCCTAAAGACGCGCGAATATTTTTCTACGAGCTCGTCCGCTAGGGGGCTATTCTTTAATGATATGTACACGCTGTGCTAACTACCATGCCCAGGGGTCAACCTAATATCACAAACGCCGCGTACGGGCCTTCCAAGGCGGCAGTCAACTGGCTCACGATCCGGATCAATGCCGAGGACGAATGGCTTAATGCCTTTGTCCTGAATCCCGGTTGGGTCAGCACGGATCTAGGGGACGCAGGCGCGAAGGGTTTGGGATTCGACAAGGCGCCTTTGGGAGTTGATGGCTCGTGCGATGGGATGATGGAGATGCTTGGTGCTGCTTCGAAGGAGAAGTATGGTGGGAAGTTGGTTTCTTATGATGGGAGGGTTGAGGATTGGTAGGCTTGTTGTTGTTGGATACCTAACCCAGGAGCTTCAGGGATCAGCTACATAAGAATTAGAAAACAATTTAACGGCAATTAGGTACTTTTTTTTTTTTTTTTTTTTTTTTCAAATGGTACTAGTCTAGTGACAGCTAACCATATATTCTAGGCTGCCGCTTTCAATTTTTCGACGAGTCAGGGCGGGTGCGAAGTCTCATTTTAGTTCTTTTAGCTCAGCCTAATACGCCATTTCATCTCGCTATCTCGCACCCGCATCTCGTTGCCATGTTAATCCTCGTCTCAAATCCTTTTCCGCGTAAAGAGCAAGCTTTGATTAGCTGCCACGTTCATTTACGGCAGGCTTAAAATAGCGTGGTATAAAGTATAAGGTTAAGTAAACCCATTAAAACGATATCCGCGTATAAAAACCCCTTTTATTAGTTTATTCATAATATAATAAAATGATTTAATAAGTTATTTCTATTAAACCTTAACCTTATTAAAATTTTTAAAAATTAATAATATAAGTTACGGTAAATATAATAATATAAGCTATATAATTAATATAATATAATATATTTTTCATAATATAATTTAATATTTAATAATATAAATTTATTTTTTTATATTACTTATAAATTATTAATTTTTAAGTTATTTTAATTTAACTTATTAATAATAAAAATCATTTATTTATATTTTTTCGCTTTTTTAAATCGTTATAATTATAAATAATTTATATAATAATATTATAATTTAATTAAATAAATTAATAATTAAATTTAGCTTTTTATTTTATTTTTATTATAAATTTTAAACTATTTTTATTATATTTAACTTTACTTATTTTTAAAAAAATTATATTTTTAATAAATATTATAAAAATTTTTTACTTAATATTTTTATATAATTTATTTTTACTTAAGTTTTATATTA